>JABUQX010056972.1:0-10000 GCA_015478945.1 Trachelipus rathkii | reverse complement strand
AAATATATATATATATATATATAATATATATAATATATATATATATATAAGAGATGATATATATATATATATAATATATATATATATAATATATATAATATATATAATATATATATAATAAAATATAAACAAAAACAGTTTGTAACATATCACTTCTAGAGTGACGTCACAACAACATTAATAAAATAATTTTTTTATAATTAATTCACCAGCTCTTTGGGAAATAACATAATTAATATATTTCGAAGATAAAATAGTGGGTCGAAAAAAAACTGAAACATTAAAAAAAACATTTTTTTTACCACGATATTGACGTCACAAACTCAAGAATAAAATAAGATACGAATAAGAACGAAAAAATAAGGCAACCTTGCTAGGAAGAAAAATCCTGATTCGCTAGAAAATTACTACCGTTGATAAGAATATTGACAAATCAAATGAGAATCCAAATTTATATAGTGAAATTATTTTTCCTGTTTTTATTAAGTCTCAGCTCATAAATAGTTATATTATATATAAAAATGCTTCTCTTCAAATTTCAGACCATTTATCAAATTCTGGATGGTGCGCAAGTCAGTAGAATTGAAGTACTTCCACACAGTCGGCATATCTTTTTAAAGTGGTTTCCCCCTGTAGGTCTAATCTACTGTAATCATGAATTTAATAAATATAATTTCTTAGTCTTAGGTTGCTGCCGATGGATATTCACTTCGATGTTTCTCAACAACTTGCAAAATAAACTGGAGTTGTTCTTCATTTTTTGTTAGATGACAGTTAAAGTTTTCCATTAGTGAAATTGCTCCTTCTGCATTATCATTAACAACCTTTATTGTTGTTACATAACTTTTCTTAGCATTGTAGTTTTCTCTATTAACGTTCAATTGCATGACAGTGAAGCAAAAGCAGCTAATAGACTTTCTCCTTCTCTTATGGGACACATTTTTAATTCTGCAAGTTCTTCTGATGAATATTAAGATACTGCATATAAACCATGTGAAATGAAAAACACAATTATAAGTCAAGATTTTCCTTCAACTTCCCAAATGAGATCTAAGCTTCCAAATGTAGCAGCAATTATTATGAATGCAGATTTTAAAGATATGGGAGTAATTACCAAAGACGATTCTTCTAAAGTAGTCGATCGCACCATTTTCTAAGAGTTGATTTATATATTTAAAACAACTCTTGGAGCAACTGGTGCATTCGTTGCTGTTAACCAGTTACATACATAGAATGTAATGACAAAATCAGAAAAACGTGTTATTGATTTATACTCCTATCTGGTCGTTTTAAATTGAGATCTGAACAAAACTACCTTAATTAATAGTATAAATTATTCGCGCCATCCATCTAGCCCTATGCAAAGCACTAGGATATCGGAAATGCATTTCCCCTGTTGTCCCTCCTCCCAAATAAACGATTGTTAATTCTAACAGTTCTTTGTAATCTGCTCTAGGATGAGTTCTACACAACTGGTTTTCACAAAACTAATTATATTTGATTTGAAAGGTATGCTACATCCAGCTATGGAATCAAAATGTGTTGATTCTATATTTCTCCAAGATTTTTAATCGTTTTAAGAATTGGTGAAATCTCAGGCCTCTTGAAATACCGTAAACATGTCCGAAAAGATACATCTGATATAGTAATTTCCTATATGATGTTCGACAAAGGAAAATGAAGGAATTCTACTTAGTCCCATTTTCAAGAGCATATGCAAGCTCTTTGTTTCCCTTTTTCCAGTGTTGCTAGCTTAGTGTCGATAACACATTGCTTGAATTTTATCGCTCAAATTCCAATCTTTCAATGTTTCAAGCATAGCTTCTGAAATAGCCCTACCTAGCTGTACCTGAAGCAAGTTTAGGTATTCCAAGAGCATTATCCTTTCCGCCACCGCTAACTACGAATAGCAATCTTACCAACTTTTCACGGAATCATCTCTCCAAACGTTCTTGCATGATTTCTAATCCCAGTGTAAAAAAATGGAATATCATCAGCAAAAGATTGCTTGATATCATTAGCTATCTTGTGGTCCGCATAGTTATCCTCTCTTCGTAAAGTGCTTCTACTTAAAACCACCTTCTCCTTTTCGTATTCAATGGCCTTAGCAGCAGCTGATAATATCATAACTGCATTTCAGTCACCTAGTTTTTGTTCAATCTAATGTCATTAATAATTCATTAGATGTTAGCTTTTGTCTTTTACTTTTTCCTCTTGTAGTGGGTTTAAATAAATCTTCAATTTCTAATGGACTGTTTGTAGCCTTATCTTCATCTGCGATGCTGCATAACTCTACTTCAGCAGATTCCTTTCTTTTCGATGTTCTTTTTTCTTAAGGTAAATACTTCGTTTTTCCCTTTCAAACCTTTTTTTTCTCTCTTTTGACTGTTTTCATGTCAACACTACCACTCATATAGCCTTGCCTCCTTTTTTTTCTTTGATTTATAAGGAAGCATTTATCTTCCTCATTATTGATAATTTGCAAAGCTTCAGCATGAGCAATGTCAAACTGATTATTCAAACTTTGTTTAAATCTTTCAACTCTTGTAACTTTCACAAGATTCCCTCTTCTCTTTGACTTTTTCGTAAAGCTTACGAATTTGAGCATGCACGTGGTGTTTGGGACGCATAGGTATACTGGCCATTGTCCATATTTTGGAGACTTCATTGTAAATCAGAGAAATGGCATCTTTGATTGTTTGTTTGTTCTTGGTTATGAAAAACAATCTGCGTAGCACATCGCCATTAGAAGGAAGCTTTTTGGTACTACTAATGGCACTTATTGGCTGCCCTATTAGCCATACTTCACTATTCTTTCTAGTTTGAATTTTTTCTGCCATAATGAATACGAAAGTACTTCATGTGACAAAATAAAACACTTCAGTAAAACAGTTAATTTGATACTAAACTTTAGAAGGCAAGAAAATAAAAATGACTCATCTTCTTATGGCGTTGTAACATCGTGGCCTATCGACCAATCACGGCAAAGCAATTCCGCGGGGGATGGGGTTATCGAAGGGTTATCATGGCGTAGGCTTAATAAAATTCTATTCAAGGTCATCTTCACTGATGAACCAGAGATTTACAAAAATAGTCACTTTCAAATATATTTTATAATTTGAGATAATAATCACGTGTTAGGCGGCAAAATTAACGTTCAACTGATTTTCCTCAAATGTCATGTCAGTAAGTATTTTTGGGTATATAACAATTTTAGGGGATGAAATTTAAAATTTATTTTTTTCTACCCGTTTAATATATATATATATATATATATATATATATATATATATATATATATATATATATATATATATATATATACAATCAATACACTCACTGCTCCTTTATCTTCTTTTTCTTATATCTATATATATATATATATATATATATATATATATATATATATATATATATATATATATATTATATAATATATATATATATATATATATATATATATGAATATTAATAAACCAATATAATAGCTTTAATACCTAATGAAGATTTTCCTTTAATAATATTGTTACATTTTTTTATTATATTAAATTATTGTACTACTTATAGATATTATTTTGTAAAAAAAAAGAAAAAAAAATTTGAAAATGTAAAGCAGAAAACAATAGATCTAACCTTAAGATAACATCTATCAGTCAGATATATTCGAATGTCACTTTGTTCCGGCATGTATTTCCCAAAAAAGCCAACTTCAAAGAGGTTGTTATATACAGGAAGAGACTTTTCAGATTCAGGTTCACAGTCCCTTTTATTGTAAAAGCATTTTGGCTCAGCACAAACAAAACAAGCACCTTCACCAATTATATGAGCATTTCTATATACCGTATATATATGCTATATATATATATATAACTTATATATATATATATATATCTATATACTGTATATATATATATATATGCTGCTGTATATATATATACCTTCTATACTATATACTATATATACTATATATTTATATATATATATAAGTAGTATGTAAAAGGGGCTACCAGCCCACCCCCTCATTTCACTCGGAGATGTCCCGGAAGACGCTTCGCTCCCCGTTTTATATACTAGTTGTAAAGGTTTGTTTACGGGAGTGAAGTTGGAAAGATGTTTTGGTCGGTGAAGATGTGATATGTATTTTTTTAATTTTGTTACCAGGTGCTCCGTCGCTTTGGTCTCTGAGCGGTTTACCAACTACTTAGAAGAGTTTTTAAAAAGAATGGAGTTAAAAATGATTTGAGATCAATTCGAGAGAGATCGTAATTGAAAATCTATTTATAATAAAAATTTCTTAAACAAATATGGAAATATTATGTTCATTACACAAACACGAAACTAACGAAAATTGTAAATCATGTAATTTTTTTAAAAAAATTGAAATAAATAATAATAATTCTAAGTATTATTATAGTGCTTCTCCTTCACAATATAAACAAAACAATAATAATAAACTATTAAAATATTCACCAAGAATATATCTAGAGAAAGTTATTGAAAAATATTACAAAAACAATGAAGATATAAAGAAGAATTATGATAAATTATTAAATCTCAACGATAATTTAGAAGAGACATTTCAACAGGAGATAAAGAATTTTAAAATAAAAAATTCATTTAATGTTCATTTTAAAATTTATAAATTACTACAGTTATGTGGTGTCAAATGTAATATATCTGATTTTCAGAAAGTTTCTAACAAAAGAGAAATTACATTAAATGAATACATTGAAATGTGGAAGAAAATATGTGAGATTAGCAAATGGGATTTAATCAAGTAAAAAGGATATGAGAATTATATTTAAAAATTTTAAATATAATTTTTCCTCTTTTATTTTTGATTCAGTAAATATTTTACTAAGGATATGTACCTGATCAAAGTTTTTAAATGATTTTCAAATTCTTCAATATTTTCTCTATTGAAGAATTTTACATCTAGGAGTCCTTTAGTTCTCTCAGTATATGCATTCATTTTATGTTTATTATTTCTTTCATGAATTTTAAAATTTTTAATATTAATATGACAAACTTTACAGAAATTCATATTTTTTATTTTTTCATCATCTGAATCATCATCATCTGAATCATCATCATCTGAATCATCATCATTTTCAAAATTTAGTCCTTTTATCGAAATATCAGCTAGCTTTATTATTCCTTCTTGAATATCTATATATTTATTAATTTTTCTAAAAAGATCTTTTAATTCTTCGATATCATTACTTGTAAAGGTTTCTAGTTCTAAGAGTTCTTTTATTCTTTAGGTATATACTTCATTATTTTTTGAGATATAATTTTGAAAAGTGTTCATTTATTATAAAGAAAAAAAGTTTATGAAAAATTAATTTGATGATAATCATCACCAATATATTGCATTTGACAATTACCTTCATTGAAAAACTTAATTTCCTCATCATTCAATAGATTCACATATCTTCTTGGAAGAAATACATTAGTTACTTAATCCTCTCCTACACGTAGAATTGCAAACATTGCGAGACCATATTTTGTATTAATTTCTCTAAGTTCAATAATAACCTTATAAATACATCTTTATTTTAAATCAGATATTTTGTAGTTTACGCGTAACCAGTTGAATAGTTCAAATTTTTTAATAGCTCTATTTGTTAACACTCATTTATTATAGAAAAAGTTTTCCGTTTTTTTATGTTTTTAAAAGAGGGTGAAACCTTCCATTTTCCTTTCATTTAAACAATAAAATATAATTTAATTAAAAATTATATTTATAATCTTATAGTTTATATTCATTCTTCGATATTCTTCAACATCATATCCATCATAATTTTATTAGTCATCTCCTCATCTCCATTTTCTTTAGCCAATGTTCTCTTTCCCTTCTCCATGTTTCTTTCTCCATCTCTCCCATAGGCACCCCTCTATATTTTTCTATCTTTTCAAATATATCATCCATCGTAATTATCCTATTATCAATAGATTCATCTCCTAATACATCATTTTCGGAAAGTCATTACAAATCAACTATCATATTTTAAGAAACATTTGAATAGTAGCATAGATTTTTCATTAGTTGTATCACTTGCAACTTGAAAGTATGAAATCTCCTTCGTTAAGATAGATGCTTTTTATTCTATTAATTCTAAAATCTGTATCACTATTTAAATATATCTAAATCTATAAATTCATCTCCATTGATCACTGCACTGTTGAGAATGTTTCATTCTTCATCTAGAATGCCAATGTAATTGTATCTATAAATCCTTCATATGGCATAACATAACATCAACCAGTTTTCTTCGAAGATGGTCCTTTCATTCCTAATAACGAACGGAAGCTTTCCTGATTCTAATTTTGAATTTGTTTGAAATATTATTGAGGCTTTGTGTTCTTTTAAAATTATTTATATTTTCACTAAGAGTTGAAATCTGTTTTTATTAATCGTTTTTAAGGCATTTTCAAAACCATCTTTTAACAGAACGTTATTATACATGTCAAAGAGTTGAGATTTTATTTCTAAAGCAAATTTTTTAATATGATCACCTTCAGATTGTAATTCAGTTAATGATTTATTCATATTTCCCGTCTGTTTTAACATTTTATCAACCCTACTTCTTGTTTCTTTTACTAAATTATCTGTATAAAATTTTTGTAGTAACATCGTTTTCTTCTCGAGGATTAGCCGCATTTGCTAGCCTTTTATTTTCGATATCAAAATTACCTTCCTCATCTAAATATTTTAAATCAATTCATGATAGTCCCTGAGGTGGTCCTGGAGGTCCTCGAGGTCCTTGCGATCCTGGTGGTCCACTTCTTGTTAAAGGTCCTTCACCAAAGGTTATTAACACTGATTTATTTTAGAAAAAAAGTTCATTTGTAGAATTGAGTGAAAATTTAATTTCAATACGGTTACTCCGAAAGAACGAATAAACACAAATGACCACAAATAACTTCATTCAATTTTTGTATTTGATACGTTGAATAGACAATATCGCATTGTATATAATTTTCAAATTCAGTCGGAGGTTGAACACCGAATGAATCGAAATAATAGCATAAGTTATTACAGTTCTTAAACCAACATGTCCAATGAGTTCCTGAACCTTTAATTGAATCCAAATTTAAGATTCCAGATTCCTTTTTATTAGATTTTTTTGGAAGAGCATCTCTCATATAAATTCCTCTAAAGTTTGGAATTTTAAGTTGATTAGTATATTTCATAAGATCATATTGACTCAACGCTTTCATCGGAATATTCAACTTTTGTATGGTTTTAAAAATAAACCCTCGCCAATTTTTCGACGAGGGTATGGTTTTAAAAAAATACCTTTTCCATTTGTTTTCTTTTTTTCCATTTGAAGGTTATGCCTTCTAGTTTCTTCTAATTGATTTGTGTCGTTTTTTAATCATTTACAGTTTTAGCAATAGCGCTAGCTCCACCAGCAAGAGAACCGATTGCAGTGGCAGCTGTTAATAATGTTGGAAGTGTTATTAAAAATCCTCCATGTTTTGCCAAGGCTGTTAATTGTGATATTCTTAATTTTAAATTAAATGGTATACCTTTTAAAAATTTAGCTTTTTGAGTTAGAGTTAGGAGAAGAGATATGTTTCCTTTATCCTTTGGATTGATTCTAAATGATATAGAAGATTTTTTATTTACTGCGTTGTTCAACTTATTTACCTGATTTGGTGTAAGATATACTTTCATATCGTTGTACGTCATTTATTTAAGAAGAAAAAAAGTTATTACATATAAAATTTTATATATAATTTTTTCCTTTTTTTATTTTTAATAATTTATAATTTAGTGACCACCCTTAAGGCAGGGGTGAAAAATATTATTTTATATTTTTTAGGGGTTGGAGGCAGCTGCTGCCCTCAACCTCTTTATATTTAACATAATTTTATATTTTTTATAATTTTTATATTTTATTAGAAGTAAATTGAGTTTTTACTCTTCCACACTCTGAGCATGTACCTCTAAGCATGCTACTTTTATTTGTCATAACCTTTTGAACATTTTCAGTATTTGTTATTTTTCTACAATGAATACAATAATACCTCATTAATTTAAGAGAAAAAAATTAAAAAGCGATATTCATTTTATTTCCGTCAGATTGTAGTTTCACAAGTCGATCTGACAATACTAATGCATAAGCTTTTGTAGGTTTTGATATGTTTTTTTTAAAAGTTGCTCTTATTTTAATATCTGTAACTGAATTTTTTAACCTTTCAGATTGTCTACTTACATCAAATACCAACAATGGATATAAATTTCGATATTCTATTTAACTAATAGAACAATTTTCTTTATTAAGTACATGATTAGAATAATCTGATAGCATTTTATAAGCAGTTGTATAATAATTTTCATTAAAATCAAGTCGAAGATCCATTTCTGGATATCTTTCGCTATTTAACTGAACAAATGCGTTAGTTATATTACAGTGATTAAATATACCTCTATTCATAATTTGATTATCACCATTTGTTTCTTGAAAAGCTAAAATTATAAATCGAGGTTTCTCAGTTCCGGCTGTAACATTTAATCTCCAATCGAATTGTTGTTGTCCTTGATTTACTTCTATAGATTCACACTGTCTAATCAAAAATATAATATTTAAAGTAACTTTATTTTGTATATCTTTATACAGTTTTAATGAATATTCATCTGTAAGTGTTACGTGTGGGATTCTCCAAACTATTCTCAACAAAATAATTTTACCATCAGGAACTTTATAAATTCCATCACCATCTTTATCAGACGATTTTGATATAACATCATTATCATCTTCTTTTCTTCTTAATGTAAGCTAATGTTTTATTCCATAAATTACTTTATCATAATTTTCGCAAAATCCAAATATATGACTTAATGGAATAACTACACTAAAATTTCCTGATGAGTTCTTAAATAAGTAATTGTGTCTCTCCATAAATCCAGAATTATTAATTTTTGGACATACTTTATCACATTTATCAGGTACCCACATAAAATTCATACCTTCTAAATAATTGAGAGGATATGTTAAAAGCCCTTTCATAGTTGATGCTTGTCCAAGATTTGGATATTCTTCCATACTTTTATTTCCAAGTTGATATTCAAATCTTGAAAATAAATACATGATTCCGTTATTTATTAAATTTATATATAATTCTTTTCCTGCTCCAGTTCCAGTTCCAGGTTGATCTTTTTCAAATGTTGATCCATCTTCTTTTTTTAAAGTTCCATCGATATAAATATAGCTTCTAGAGGGTAGTAAAAATTCATCCTGATTTTGAACTGATATTCTTATATCACTAGGTGTATTTAAATCAACTCCTGTATAAGGTTCATATTCTTGATATTCAAATCTTTTAATTGAATCATCCATTTCTGAAGATTCCTTCCAATTTAAATTATACTCCATTTATTATAGAGAAAAAAAGTTTATATTGATTTTAAATGTAATCGAATAGTTATTTCTTCTCCTCGAAGATTTTGTGGTTTATGATATTGATCAGTAAGCCAAATATGAATTAAATTAACAGTTGGAATTGTTACCGGCAGATATACTACTGTATTAGGTCTCTCATTTATTTTATAACCGGGAGGAACATCAGGAAAGAAACTATACAAAATTGGTTTTTGATGTCCATTAAGATAAGAACCTTCTATAATATTACAATTAACTAAGATAGAATTTACAGGTGAAATGTTAACAATGTTTTCACTTTCATGTTTTCCAATACCTTAAATAGTTTCCCTTCTAAATCCTAAAAGATTTTTGAATGACTTTTCATTGAAATATATTTTAAAATGGACATCCTTAATATGAATAATACATTTCATAGTTATACGGTTTGCTTCGATACTGAATCCTTCTTGATGTTTATTTTTAACAAGCTGTTCTTGAATGTAATTGTTAATCGCTTTGATCTCATAAGCTCCTGTTGAGAATAATATTTCAAAATTTTTACCATTATATTCATATACGAATTTATTATTTGATTCATCTATATTTGGTACTGAATTATACGTATT
>JABUQX010056971.1:22500-49389 GCA_015478945.1 Trachelipus rathkii | reverse complement strand
ATATATGATATAATAATTATATATCAGTATAAAATTTTACGTTGCTTAAGGCACGTAAAATACATTACACTAGCTATTAAAAGTGAACAGACTTTAGGTTGGTCTTTCAGAACTCTCACCACAAACTGAGTAGCTCAAATTGAGGCATACAAAACACTATACCAAAAGAGCTCCCCACAGTCTGTTGAGTTATTCATCTAAACAGTACAAATATGTCACTAATTAATAGCTACTCCTACAAAAAGTAACCTCAATGAGAATAATTTTTTTCTCCTTTTTTGACGTTTGAAAATATGTCATTTTTAATGACTTGCATTGCTCCATGGTTTTGACACTGGTTTTGAAGACCTCAAACACATTTGTATCTATTTGGCATGGCAGAGTTTATCTTTTGTCAGTGCAATACTACTACTGTCCATCTATTCGACTTCTACGATACACCAAGCATGGGTTGTGGAGTCATTGTGTCGGTGGTCGCAGTCGGAGTCGACGGAGTCGGGTTGAGTCGCAGTCGGTAATTAATTTGTATACACGCGGTGGAGTTCCGAATCACCAATGCTCACACGTGAATTCACCTATATAGTCGGAGTCGGACAGTCGGCCTCTCTTCTATCTACGTAACACGGCATAATTACCCCCCTTAACGGTGGAGTGACGAGTATCGAAAATCACATAATCTATCCACATTTTCCCTCCAATCTAACACGTAACGGGTGCCTGAACAGACTGAAATCTCTCACGTCGGAGCGGCAATGGCCCAACTGCCGCGCTAATCTTCTCAAGAGCTCGAGTCGGGTCGGTCGGTAACTTCTTCAAAGATAGTAGTGTGTAGTTGGACGTCCAGAACATCTCCTTGACTCCACTGACCCAACGTTGTGACCATCTGTGTTTCTGTGCCGCTGACCTCTCAATCCACTTCCATCGCAGCTTCACTGACCTTGGTAGCCCACTGTTCGCATAATTCTGCAAAATTCTAGTTCTGCCACTAAATTTCTCAGAAGTTTTTATAAATTACGCCTTATTGTTCTTCAAACTCCGACTTATATCTTAATAAATAAAGTTTTCAGCCTTCATTAATCACACACCAGTTCGAACACGCACTTTCCACTTCACTGGATTGATTCCTCCATTCTTACCAGTTAGTATGATTTCATAACGCCGATGCACTGAAGTTGTAATACAAGCGACATCCATGGGGGCTACGCAAGAGAAATCTTATTCTTACCCGTTGTTCATGAATCAGATGATTATTATCTACTTAGCGTCAGTGTTTATAATTTGATCTTATCCGCCTGTGTGGTAAGCCTAACTGAAGATCAACCCAACAAAAAAGTTAATATAGCACTTCTCTGCAACGTCGAGTCATTTGTATAAAGGCGGTGTAGAGAAGTTCAAAACCAAAATCCGTGGTGAAACTATTGTCAAGTGAATTAAGAACAATACAAACTAATCCCCCAATTACTGTCTCTTTCATTAGTCATCTTTCAGAACGCTAAGAAGGAATGAGTATGAAAGCTTCTAATACTTTGAAGAGCTCAGTCGAAAGCGTCGACTGCTCTACCGTTCCAAGCATTTTAGACGATTTGAACGGCTCTTTTTCTGCTCTCAGCTTATAAAAATTCAGACCTAAGAAGGAAAAGTGAATGCAGGAACTGGAGATGCTATATAATACATA
Organism: Trachelipus rathkii; assembly: GCA_015478945.1. Classification (NCBI taxonomy): domain Eukaryota; kingdom Metazoa; phylum Arthropoda; class Malacostraca; order Isopoda; family Trachelipodidae; genus Trachelipus; species Trachelipus rathkii. The sequence continues at coordinate 47,714 of JABUQX010056971.1, read as the reverse complement.
TATATTAATAACCCCGTCATAAATATACAGGCAATTACATATTTACATATATATATACTTATCTGCATTATATATATTATAGAACTATTATATATATAATCTATATATACATATATATTATAACCTAATATATATATATCATGAATAAACGTAAAATTCAAAAAAGGATTTATTCTACTCTGAAAGGCTCAAAACATACTTTTTCAATTATCTACAGTGGAGAAGAAAGCCTTAACAGACACTAAAGCTTTAATCGACACAGCGCCACGAATGGGGGGGAGGCGAAGGATGTGTCTGATACGTATAGGCTGGACCAATAATAAAGAAGGATAGTTAATCAATCATTTTGTGTTAAGTTACGCTATTAACAAAATTAAGATCAATTCTACGGCTATATGAAGAAAATATCCTTTTTATTTTTTGTTTTCACATTTTACTATTTTAATTTTACATTACTGTCAATTTCAATTATTTGCTTTCGGACTGAGCCACAAGTTTTCACTCCCCCATACCCCCCTAAACATGGACATATAAATATCTTAACTTTTTATCTAATTTTGATAGGAAAAGAAACAAACTGTTAGCTGTTTTCTGCACCACTAAAAACATTGTTTATCGAGTTGTTTTTGCTTTCTGTCATGTAGTCATTCTTTCGATTCATATTGTTCACACAGGGAATTGTAGATTGTTTCTTTTGCTTTAGCGAATAATATCAAAGCCATTCATTTATTTGAAATTTAGACGAGGTAAATCTAAACTAAAATTGTCAGGGCTACTTACGGTTTTTTGATTTTTTTAATATGTGCTCAGCAATGTCCAAGAATTAAAACCCCATCTTCATTGGTTTTTTAAAATGAAACAATATGCGATATTTTTTTTTTCCTGCTCACTAGCCGATTCTGGCTGAAAAATTGTCAGAAACATATGCAGTCGTTGGAGAGCATGCACAATTATCTTACTTATTATAATTCCTGTGTATATATGCAGTGTTTTGACAACAAATTAGTAATCAATCAAAATTTTCTGGGAATTTTTGAAATTTTGCTTTTGAGGTATACAAAAACAAATACTAAGTAAAAGATGTATCTTTGCCCGGCTTTACAAGCCCTGAAAATTTTGATTGTGATCGGACAAGTAGAAAGTGAAAGGTCAAATCTCACTATGCCCAAAAATATTTTTTTTTTTAGTATCCATCAACATGAAAATTTATTGAGAGCTACTATATCTAGTCGGGCGAAGATGGCTATCTTTTTATACTAGATTAATTTTTTGAATAATTCAAAAATTAAAAAGAAAAAAATTTCCCAAAATATTCGAGTATACATTTTCTCTGAAATTTCATTCAGATCGCATGAGAAGAAAAAAAAGTTGTATCGCAGTTATTATATATTTTAAAACCAAAAAAGTGCGATTTCTGAAGCTTTGACATTGCAAAGCACCAAATTTTAGAAATCAAAAACAACTATTCATCGGTGCATCTTTGTACGGTAATGGGACCCAATCGATGTATATTTTCAAGTTTGTGAATCATTCGAAAAAATTGCTAGAAGATTGAAAGCCCAAAATGTCCAAAAAACATAGAGTTTGTGAAGAAATGAAATTTCGAAAGAATTGACTAAATGAACAGAAAACACTCAAAACGACGTTTAAGAGTTCAGAGAAAAAGATACAGTTTGCTTCTTTTCCCATATATATATATAGTATATTACCATATATATTATTATATATATATAATTATATATTATATAAATATTATATATATATATTATATTTATTATATATAAATAATATATATATATAGTGTATTATATATTATATATATATAATATAATTATATATATATATATATAATATATATATTACTATATATATATATAATATATATTATATATTTATATATATATATATATAATATTATACTATATACTATATATACTACTACTTATATATATAATATATATATATTATATCTATTTTTATAATTTTTATTACCTTTTTTTTTTAATTTTATTTATTTTTAAATTTTTTAAAATATTATTATATATATATATATATATATATTATATATAATATATAATATATAATATATATATATATTAATATATATTATATATATATATATATATATAATATTATATTTGTCTATGCTTCTGATTAAAACTCACCCGAAAAAATTTCTGGTACGGCCATATATATTATATATATATCATAATATTATATTATTATATATATTATATACTATATATATACTATACTATAATAATATATATATATAATTAATATACTAAGATATATAATATATATATACTATATACTTATACCTTTATCCATATAATACCCCTATTAATAATAACTTCACAAGATAATTATATATATATACAATACTATATTATATAATATATAGTTATAGATATATATAATATATATACCTATATATAAATACATATATAATATTATATATTATATCTATTATTTATATTTATAAATATATATAATATATATATACTATACATAATACATTATTATATTATATATATATATATATATATATCACATACCCCACGTACTATATACTTATATAATATATTATACATATATTATATATTAATATATATATTATATATATATATATCATATATAATATTATTATATTATATACTATATATAATATATATATTCTACTAATATATATATAATACAAAATATATATTATCTATATATATACTATACTATCTATATATATTAATACTAAGTATATACTACTATAGGCTTATACATATATATATTAATATATATTAATACTCATTACTACTCATATCAAATATATTAAATATACTAATTATATATAATATTGCGACATTCATACATAACTACCTATAGTCATTAGACTTATTATAATAAAATCGACTTCACATCACCACCCCATTCTCTCCTCCAAGGACATGGGCGAAAGCTAACCTTTCAGCCTTTGAAACAACAGAAAACAGTGTTAGGAGAGTATGACAACGCAGTCGAAAAGAAAGCCCAGTCTATTCCGCCCCTTCACTTTATACCTTATAGTGAGAGCTCGTCGCAGTAGAACCAATCAGCATTTAGGCTTCACGGACCCTGACGGCCCTCACCATGGACAATCTCGCCATATGTAGGGTTCATCCCTTAGCCCAGAGTGGCTACAACACCATACCCCCATCACTCACGAACCCCCAGCCATTCATTCTATTTTGCACCTTGGTCTCTCGCCTCTCGCCTAAACTCACCAATTCTTCTTTACACCTCCATCGCTTGATCTTTACGGACTCAATCCACTTTTCCTTACGGTCAATCCCAGCCGCGTCGAATTCCCGAGCGCAACACTCACCACCTATACAATCTTATAAGCAACCGGACCTAGTCATCCATACTTTTCCACATGTCAACACCCATCGCACAGTACTGTTTCATATTGATTCATCTCTCATTCTATTCCTTCTCTTCTACACACACCAAACCTCTTCTAATACGTCATTTCTTTATGTTACCAATTCTCTACACAACCGTAACACGCCACTTTTAAGCATGATCCATCATGAACATAGGTGTCCTTTAGAATCCTCTACCTCTCTATCCAGGAACTATATTTTCTCACTACTAAATACCTGTAACACATGGTATAAAAAATACCCTTCCATCAAAGTATCATCGTATAAACATACCACAACCATATCATACCAAAAATATATAGATATTACCTAGTATATATAAATATATATTATCTCTATATATATAAATTATATATATATATACTAAATCAAAGACACCACACCAGCTACTTCATAATATAATAATATATAGTAATATATATATTATATTATAACCTTTTCAATATATATAAAATTATTCCACGAAGTCGGAAGTCCGAGGTCGAGAGTCGGTAAACATGTCGTTCAGTTCGGCCTCCGATCGGAATTAATTTTCACAAAGAGGTGTTGCGTTAAGTCGGCAGCTCAGGCGCATCGGACATGCTGCATCAACCTCTCCTTCAGCCGGAGCCGCCAGGCACAACGCATCCGGCCCCCCGCTAGCTCTACCACCCTACGCAGACCAACGCACCAGCAAGGGCCAGGTCCATCTCAGCATATTATAGCAACAACGACATAGCAGGATGGCGTTCGGCAGTCGGAGTCGGAGCATCGGAGTCGAAAATTTCATTGAACCGACTCCACACCCTGCACAGAAGGTAAGATGTCGGGAAATTCATTTCCCTTCCCACAGGCGATATATTAACAAGGCGCTATCTGAAAAGATAGTGTCTTTGAATGGTTTGTTGTGTGAATAAAGGATGCACTACTCTAGTGTAAGAAGAATGAGGATATGATCGCAAGATCAAGAGCAGTTCACACTCCTCGTAATCACACACCGGACAGTGCACTCGTGAACACTTGTACAACAGAGACGACTGACATGTCGGCTCAAATAGATGCTACAGCCCTAACACTTCCCTACATATCAATATATATACTATATAATCAATATAGATCATATATATAATTATCTAACATGCATAAAAAGTATATAACTATACAAGGTATACCTGTAGATTAAGTCGAATGAAGTGTGACCTATAATATATATATATATACTATATACGTGATAATATATATAAATTACTGCGTGTAGGTAGTGTCAAGGCTACCGTGTGTATGAGATCACCAGACTCACATCTAATAATATATCTTAAACGGGATTAGCTAAATATTTAATATATTTATACTATAATATATCTACTAATATCGCGACACACCAACAGAGATAGGCTTATAATCGGCCAGGACGGCAAACCGGGGGTAGTGAAATAATCGTATAACCAACGACATCAAAACAGGCAACATAACGATGTCAACCAGGCGCGATAGAGCTACCGAGATACTGTAGCCAGAATACATATCTATTGAGCAGAGAATCAAGGAGATCATGACCGAATCTCACCGTTAATCAATAGTCAGTATGATATCAACAGCCTATCATACGCTCAAATCCCCCTCGTCCACAACATCAAATAGTAGCAACATTCCTGTCTGATGACACAATACATACGAGGTAGAGTAACCCACTATAGACAATCAGCTGTGCGCAAGGACACATCCCGATCATCAATACATCGTAATATACTATCACATATCTATCATATAATAGCAATAACATAAAAGCAAACACAACAATAGCCGAGTTAATATTATACATACAAAATTAACTAACTAATACTCTCATTATAACTTAACAACGCGGATACTAATATAACTATATCGTCACGTTAACCATGAATACCCTACTCAACTATAATTGTAACTATATTAAATAAGATATGAATATTAATATACATATACAATACTAAAATGACTACACCCAGGCCGTGACCTTGGCCGTCAGTTTCCCTCCCTATACTATATATATATATAGTAGTGGACTGGTCCGGTTGACGTTGGCAGCATAATTATTACCGACCTGATCCAAAAAGTATGTAAGAGAGGTACACTTTGATTATAAAACTTGGAAATATAATGGTATATATCAGGGATAAGCTCGAATCCGTGTAATTTTTCACGTCTGTAGGATGTATATAGGGGTTGCGTCCACCCCGAGGGTGGACGCGATAATTGCGCTTACGCCCTGTTTGTTGGCTGAGCTGAGAGGATGAGTTAGGCCTAAATAAATCCGTTTGGCGACCGCAGACACAGACTGAGCGCCGCGTTGCGCAATACACAAACACATTCCTCTATTATTTCATTATTATTATTACGTCGAAGAAGTATTTCCGAAGGAAACACTTCTGAGTTGTTTTAATATCCCTTCTACGCTATCCTTTCACCCTCTCGTACATCTTCCTCGTTCAGCGTGCTTCTTCTCCTTCAGAGACTTCTACAGCGACACCGCGTTCATCACCTTTGGTTCGCATCCCTAGCCAACGACTCAAGCTTCAGGTTCGCGCCTGCCCCTTCAGCGTATCCGACTCCCCACAGGGACACTCCAGCGATTCCGGTTCCCGGCTCCAGGCTCGGTCCAGCATCCTGACCGCATTACGCGCACGGGAGTCCCCCACCCACCCCCACACAGAGTCTACTTATTAATTATTAATTCGCATTATTATTTTTAATGATGATTAGTTAAGCTTTCTCCGCCGCGGTTTCTCGCTTCCGGCTCGGTTTCGAGTTCGAATATAATATCTTACATGGTTAGGTTATCGTATCAGGCTAAAAATTTGGAGGAGGGTTAGATAGGGAGGTAAACCTACGTCGTAGACGAAAGTTTACTCCCGTGGGTCCCCTGTAGGGGCCTCCCTCCACCCCCTCCTTAAAAAAATCGAAGTTGTTCGTAAATGGCATGAATTTTTTTTATTTGTGAGAGAGATTCAGAGTTGAGTTTCTGAAAGACTGATAAATTGTGAATCATGTGGAGTTGGCTCCGCACCGGTGCTGGAGCCGCTGCGGTGCCCGAGTTAATAAACAGTCGATTATAACAACAATGTTGGTGTCCTTATACGGGTATCGAGTCGATCAGAGTTCGAATATGATGGTGTATAGACAGCATTAGGGTGTTCTAGGATCTCCCAGAAGGGATCCCACCCCCAAAATCTGAAATATGAATAGAGACGAAAACTTTGATATCTTAAACCTTTTTGAGGTTGTATCATTAGATGTCATACCGGGAGAGTAACAATGACCGATTTTGACTACATTCGGGGACCAGCCCCCAATCTGAAATATTGACCTAGAATGATGAAAATCGGTATACAACCTTCTGAGAGGATGTCATCTTAGATTGACCCCGGGCTAGTAAAAAATGACTAGTGGTTCCCCAGACGGGGACTCACCCAAAAATCTAATATGACATAGAACAACAGAAACATTGATACACAGCCTTTTTAGGTTGTATCTTAGATGTATTCGGGGTAAAATGACCGATTTGACAAATTCGGGGACGGCCCCCAAATCTGAAATATGACCTGACGATGAAAACTCGGTATATACCCAACATATAAGGTACTCACATCATATATGGGTTAAATAAAACCGTACACAGCCTAAATGGGGGTCTCTGGGACCCCAAACCTGAAATATTGACCTTGAACGATGAAACTCGGTATATACCTTTTTCACTATTAAGGGTAACCCATACGACCTATAGGGGTCTATTATAGCCGATCACACATCCACAGAAGGGGGTACTACCAGCACCACAAAAACAACTGAAACATATTAGTGAACGATAAGAACCAACGGGAACTTGGTATACATCATTTCTTATGATGTTATCCTTCGATACCGAGAGAAAAAATAAAATTAAATAATAAATAACAATTTCTTATTCTTTTTATGTTTTAGTACTTACAAATTTGCGGTTTTACATTACCTAAAGCAGTAAATCACTAAAATCAAGCCATTACTCCCAGGCCAGCATTCACCCTACCCTCCCCACCCCTTTGTGATCTATTGATCTATATGATCTATTGTAAAATTTCGAGTATCATTTTGGATAAAACATAAAATAAAAATCCAGTTCTTTATACAAAGATCAGTCAATATATGCTGAGCGTAACAAAGTTTCACAGTCAATACACAAAGCTTACTTAGATCATCATACTGAACTAATGAATATAACCCCCAACGAGAAAACCATCACCAACGCTTTATTTAGTTAACAAGAGATAAATTGGTTAACGCGTTCGTAACACTGAACGTTCTTACAGACAACATAACACCCATAGACTACACACGACTATACATAACTGAAACACACCATAACATCTCAAAAACCGTAACTTATTTCAACACTTTGTCAAGACCGATACTGTCTCTTACATAACAATTGTTAATTTTACATTAACATCGGAATATTTAACAAAAAAATTTACCATAACCGTGTATGATTATCATACAGACCAATGGATAAATCGAATTTAACGTAACAAAGTTTTTCCATTAATAAAGCTAACATAAGCATTTCAAACTGAACTAAGATATAATGTACAATGACACCAGACACATCTTAAGCAAGAATAAACTGCACCTTAACAAAGATCCACACTTAACCTAGCAATAATACCGTATTGGTTAAAGACAAAACACAAAGTTAAATTCTTTATTTCTCTGGAAAGCTAATACTTGAACATACATACTTAAACACACAACGGCCCTACACGAATAAACGGCCAAGCCCCAACATCTTAAAACAACAAAGCGTACAATAAGGGAGCAGTAAAACATGTTTTCAAGTGTATAACATATTAGATTTCCAATAAAAAGAACATTTAAATAAATAATACATTTATTTAACAATTTCTTAAATATTAAACAATCTAATCAGGTGGACATAGGATTCTGTATAAATTGAGGAAGTTCTATATATTTCTCCCAGAGATTCAACACCATCCCAAAGGATGTAAGCATAAATACCAACTTGCTGCACTAAACCATTTTTTCTGCATATTTCGGTTCAACAGCATCACTTCGCTCCCGCCAGCGCGAAAGTAAACCACCGTTTCCTGGCGACTAGTTATTTAGCAATACTACTTCTTGACTATACTTGCTTGAGCCCAATTATACGGGAATTCCATGTTTCAGTGCTAAACAATATCGAGCAATATCGAGATCATAACTACACTGAGCAATCAATAGAATTTTAACGTCCGTAGTCTTCATGGCAACACACTAAGATGAACATTGTAGTCGTTTTCATGTTAAACAAGTTGTTGATTAACTTGCAGATGTCGGACCAGTGAAAAACCTATACACGTACGCAATGAATGTTGGACAAGCATTCACATTATGGTTTCAATTAGTTTGCGTACATTACAATACTACCTCTTAACCCCATATCAGGATGCAGCTGAAAGACAACAGATACTATTGCTCTAATGTTATAGCCGCTCAAGCTTGTTAACCTCTGATTTCATCAAGAGACGATGTCCCACGCAGATGACACATACTCAGCCTTTATCCTAACGCTCTCTGCTGAGCTCTTCCGATAATATGAGGAATTCTTCCCACTGACATTGCATTAAAGGTATTATTACCTGGTCACCTCCCATTGCGAACTCAGTCCCAAATATATGCTCTCTCCTCTCGTTTTAGCGCGAATACGACATAGATAATGACTGATACCAACATCGATTTGCACGGTATTACACAGATCCTTCTATATAGAGGACGTCGTTTATATGAAGCAGAAAGCCGCAAGCAGTCATCAATATCACCATCACAGCGAAAAATGTCTACTGGTCCGATACCCATTCGTATGTCATCAAAACAACCGCTTATTAGGTACAAAATGAGATTCTTTCTCTTCAACCAATCAGAAGAAGAGTAAACAAGAAATGACCAGTTACGAAATTGAACCATAATCACAGTTCAAACAGGCGATAATACTATGCTTCTCGAGTTGTTTCGCAGTTGTTGTTGTTTGTTTGTGTGGCGCTGTTGTTGTTATGTTAAGTTGTTGTTGTAACGAGGTAGGTTCCTCGTTGTCTTATATTATCAACCTGTCTAATTGTAGTCACAACACATTAGATTATTATCATACTGAATCAACAATCATACTCCTAGGCTAACTACAGGTTATTCCTACATTCAACTATTATAAAGCTAACATGATGTAACATGAACTAAGAAAATAATGAACAACGGACAAAACCTGACACACTTAATACCGAATAAAACTAGGGCTATAAACTTCATATAAACAAAAGTACCATAACTTGCCAATGTAAGTAACTAACAGTAATGCAACGACTTAACCTATTCACACTTTTTTCACACATATCTCTAACATATCAATGCTAATTTTAATTTTTAAGCTTATCTCTTTTTAGGCTCCGCACCCTTTCCTTTCAGAAAATCTCAACATGAAACATGAAAATGATTTTATGGTTATCACATTTCATATTACGATTGCAATGCAAATACTACTATATATATTTATTAAACAAAACTGGTAGGTCTGGGCAACGATGCATCATTACAGAAGGTTGATTTGGCAACACACTGTATAGATTAGAGAACGGCACTGGATATAGTATAGTAAATCAGGGAGTATACTCGATGGGGTAAATCTTCGATCAAGAGCACTCTACGATCAGCACTTTAAAGACACCATTTTCGTCTTGATCCTGTCATTTACCATTTAATCCATGTTTTTTTCAAATCAATACTTTTTCAGCTAAGTGACAATATTATTATTAGCCTATTATTATTTAATATAATCATTCTCACTTTAAAAAATCTTATCTCCAGGCTAGTCCTTCGAGAATGAATCCCCCCAGATAAGAAGAGAAAGACCACAATAACAGACATAACACAGATTCTCTGCTAGAGAACATTAAAAAGTCAATGGAAAGACATACATATGAAGTAAATAATAATTTGAATGAAAAAACTTTCTTCCATGGGCTGATGAGATCCTTGAAATCATCAATGACTCCGTTAACACCATTTCGCCATGAGATGATCTTGAAAGCATCCAGTCGAACATTGGTTGTCTAATGAAGTCTCACTTGATTGCTATATTACAAGACTTAGACTATGATAGACTTCGTATGAAGGTTGGAATCAATTTCACTTCTTGACGATGAATCCAGTCCACCTGACCCGGAAATCTATGTAAAACATCAGCTAATATTAACTTATGTTCTACATTAGATATTTCCCATGTCAGGTTGACAAGGCAACCTTTACAAAATTCAAACGTAGTAGCTCCGTGTCATGATAGCTAAATGAAACAGTTATATGACTGTAAAAAGCGATGCATTTGAGCCAAAATCTTAGTCAACATTCTCGTTACATTAGTAACGACTTCATCTAGGCAATGTGCTGCTTAGGCTGTGCTTTCACAAGCTGTTGTTCTGTCTTAGGAAATTACACTCATGAATATCAATAACATACACTAGAATATAATATTACAAAGGCAAACCAATACCTCGGTCGCAAACGTGTAATCAGCCTTACAATTCATGAACACTCACACCCTAACATAAATCCAAAGGTCAAAAGTCCAGCTAATAGGTCATACAATACTTACAGATTATTGTCACCTTTTTCTCACATTATCAGCAATGCAGCGTAAAGTCGATATCATTCTTAAGACAAAGGGTTATCCCTTAAATCAAAGTGACCAATCTACTCAACTAAGATACCAACAATCTTACTAAACTACGAGAAATTAAAACATCTTATTTCTTCACACAAAGTGTCAAATCGTTTTGAGTTCTCATACTCCACCTCTCGAAGTATGACAATAACAATAGACATTAGCAAAATTCTAGGGGCAAACCTAAACATGACAACACACAAACTTAACCTAGGCCACGTTCCTACACATATTCATGCAGTTAACCACAACACATCCCCTAGTCAAATATCTATACAACAAGATCATCATTTCTCTAACAAATCAGTGTTCTATTTTCACATTTTCACATTTACATTTTTCATACTATTGAAGAGGATAAACAATTTTTAATTAATCAGAGGAAGAAAGGAACACACATTACCTTCCGAGAGAAACCCAGGGGGATGCACCCCTTGAAAGGGTTCATGAATCTTGAGAGGAGTGGATCAACGCCCCAGAAGGGTGTGAAGCAAGGCACATTACCCTCCAAGAAAGATGCGTTGGGTTAAGGCGACAGCACCTTGGCTGAGGCCTAAACAGCCTCGCCATACTCAACACCCGCCACCCTTCGGAGAGTTGATCCCTACCCTCTACAAGAATTCCATACCTTCAAGGGGTCATCCCCTGGGTTTTCTTTCGATCCGCTAATGTGTTGCTTTAGATACTGTCTTGATTAATTAAAATTGTTTTTATTCGGAAGTTAGTGTTCCGTTATGTTAAATATTTACTGATAACCAATGTGAAAATAAACACTGATTAGTTACGAAGGTAAAATGATGCAGTTTTTCCGTAAGAATCACATTACCTGCTCGTTACTGAACGTATAGAACGTATGTTTAGGCAAGTGAGGTCCTTTAGGTTAGATGTTTTTTTGCGTCACTGTTACTGGCTTTGCCCTTAGATATTTCGCCTACATAGTCCATTGCCCGATGATGACGTTCACGTTCACTATGACCTTCCATTGATAGCTTAATACTCAAACAACGATTGACACTTTGTTGAACGATCACAAGTGTGTGTGCACATTCTAGTTCAAAGCATGTGCGCTATCTTTGAGTCGATTGGACACTTTTGTATAAGGACTTTCTGTTACTGGATGATTTACGACCTACCATTCTTTACCTGTTATGCCGACTATAGTGAGAACGTATGGCTAGTCAATATCGAGATCATAGTGTTATGAAGCCTAGATTAGCTACTTTACCTCTTCGATTAAGTACGGGGAATTTTCAGAATAGGTTAGGCTGATTATTCATACGCGAGTAACTTTCGATTAGGTTTGCCTTTGTATAATTTAATATCTTAGTTGCTTTATGATATTCATGAGTGTCTCATGTCATGGTTATCCTAAACAGAAACAACAGCTTGAAAGCCACGAAGCCTAACAGCACCTTTTCCTCTAGATGCACTTTACTTAATGTAACGATGCTTGAAAAAACTAAGATTTTGGGGCTCAAATGCATCGCTTTATACAATACATTACCTTTACATCTTAATGTCTTCAATGATACAACAGGTAGCTGACATACTTTGAATTTTGTGAAAGGTTGCCTGTAGCCGTGACAGGAAATTAACTATGGTAAGACATAGTCTAAGCCTCATTAGTGACTGTTACATACCGTAATTTCCTCGGTCAGGTGACGATCATGTCAAGAAAGGTGAAATTTGATTCCCAAACCCATCATACGATCCTATCATTAGATCTAATCTATGCAGTTAATATAGCATCAACTGGACTTCCTTAAGCACCTTTCGACTGAATCGCTTCCAAGCATCATCTATCATTCGAAATGGTTGTACTCTAAACAGAAGTCATTCGATGATTCAAGAAATCTCTTACAGTCCATTGAGAAGTTTATCAATCAGTAAACCTATCTACCTTCCTGTAAAATGTAATGTCACTTTCCATTGACTTTTATTAAGTTTTACTCTAACACGAGTCATTGATGTCGTATTATCTGTTTATAGTGGCATCATTTTCTCTTCTTATCATCGGGGCGGATTTCATTCCTCGAAGGCAGCTAGACCTTAGGAAAAGTAAATCATTATTTAAATGAAAATTACTTAATAAAATAATTTAATAATAAAAAAAAAATACCTAATCTTTTATACAGAAATTTGTACTCGATTTGAAAAAAGATCCTGATAAATCGGCAAAATAAGCCAAACACGAGATCTTAAACGAAAATCGGTCTTAAAAGCGTGTTCTGATCGTAAGGCCCCTCCGGTTGATCATACGCGAAATATACCGCCATCGCAGTAACTCCACTGATCTCTATAATATAACCCTGCAGCTCTCTAATCGATATAGCAGTTGCCAAATCATCATCATGTAGGATGCATCTGTATGCCAGAACCCTACCAGTTGGTTATAATCAATATAATAAGTATTGCCATACACCTTCTCGCCAAATGGTTAAAGCATTAACAAATACTTATCTAATGTTTTCCATGTTTAGAAATTATTCATGAAAAGAGGGGTGTAGGTCTTAAAAAGAGATAAGCTTAAAAAGATCAAAATTTAGCATTTGATAGTTAGATTACATGCTTTGAAAAAAGTTGTGAATAGCGTTACGTTTCGACATGTAAATGTATAGTATTCAATCAGCTTACTATTGGCGAAGTGCTATGGTACTTTGGATTAATGATACCAGTTTATCGGGACTTTAGGTGTGTCAGGTTTTGTCGTTGCTACATTATTTTCTTAGTATCATGTTACAATCATGTTAGCTTTATTGAATGTGGAAACCTTATTACGCTAGAGTATATTCGGTTGATCAGTTATTGATAATGATCACATGTTTGTGATTAATGAGAGTTGAAAATTACACAGGAACCTCGTACCTTCCTACAACAACAACAATAGCAACAAACAGCCACAGCAACAACAACAACAACCAGCTCGAACAACCTCGAGAATTATATACCCTTATTAGAACTAGATATGGTTCATTCGTACGTCCTATTCTTGTTTACTTTCTTCTGATTAGGTATGGAAAGAAAGCAATCTTTCATATACCTGATAAGGGTTGGTTATACATACGATTTTCAGCCAGTAGAGCATCATTTTTCAGCTGTAGTTGCATATTGAGATCTCCTCAGCCTATCATGCCATTCCTAACAGACGTTCCTCTTTACGAGGGATCTTCTGTAATAACCAACGAGTTGTGGTGTCATTTAATTATTTCGATAAAAACGGAATACGAGCGAGCAATAATATCTACCTGTGTTCCAATGTGGAGGTGCAGTAATATACTTGAATCATATCAGTTGAAGAATTCCTCAATATTATCGAAAAGCCTCGAAGCTTGGATAAAGGCTGAGTATTGGTCATCATCTGCGACATCGTCTCTTGATGAAATACAGACGGTTGGACGATTAGCGTCTATTATTATAGAATACGCATCGTTGCTTTCAGCTGTCAATCTGATAATGTTAAAAAGTATGATACGTACGCAACTAAATTGGAAACCTATGATGCAATGTCACATTCATTGTCGTGACGATTGCTTATTAGGATTCATGTTCAGACATCGCAGAATCATAACAGCTTTGTTTAACATGAAAAAACGACTTTAAAAGAACTTTATGAAAAGTAATAATAATATTCGAGAATTTAATAATAGCTCATGGTGTAATCTACCGATATTTACACTGAAACAGTGGATTCCCCGTATAACTGCGCTATACAGAAATGCCCTTTAACATAACTATCAGCCAGGAGACGTTTACTTCTCTCTGGCGTAAGTGCTTATGAGTGCTGTTGAACGAAAATATGCAGAAAAATGGGTTAGTGCTATAGGTTTTATTTATGCTAAGTTCCTGACGCATGGTGTTGAATCTCTGAAGAAACATATAGAACTTGCTCAATTTATCAGAAATCATGTTCCACGAACTGATTAGAACTGGTTTTATAAAAAATGGACTTATAATTTAAAACCGTAAAATTAAGAATATTTCCAGCTGTATTTATTTATAAATCATTCTATATAAAATGCATGCTTTTTATATGTATATTTTACTACATGATTTATACATCCGTTTCCCTTATTATCGTCTTTTGTTGTTTAAGATGTTGGGAGCTGGCTGATGACATATATTCGCTGATAGGCGTGTGATGTTAAGATATATGTTTGTTTCATAGTTTTAGCTTTACAGAGAATAAAAACTTTTCTTTGTTTGTCTTTTACCCAATAGGTACTATGCTAGTGTTAAGTGTGGATCTTTGTTAAGGCTAGTAGTTTAATTCTTTGCTTAAGATGTGGTCTGGCTTGCATTTGTATCATTATATTTAGGTTTAGTGATGCGATATGTTAGCTTTTATTAATGTGAAAATTTACCTTAGGCTAGTACTCATTGTCTGTATTTGATAAATTCACCACACGGTCGTATGGTAAATTTTGTTACATATTCACAAAGTGTGAAATTAATGTTACGTATTCTTGGCACATGTTATGGTTAGTTACTTTAACTGGTGTAAGTGCATGAATACTTTGTTAACGTTAACCATTTATTGCTGTCTCAAGATGGGACAAGTTCGTTACTGTTTGGGGGTTATTATTCATGGGAGTTCAGAAATAGATGCATAAGTAAGCTTTATTACTGTGAAAACTTTGTTACGGTAGCATATTGTCTGATCTTTGTATAAAGCACTTGATTTTATGTTAATATTCCTAAACCTCCGCTCTCAGAATATTGATAGCATCCAACTAATCAACATAGCCAATCAATCTGCCTCGTGCGTCAGCGGAGGCATTGAGAAATCATATGGCTGACGATGATGGCCCTCTGCCGATTATAGCAAGTGACTTTACTGCTTTACTAGCCAGGTATGTAAAAAACGTAAATTTGTAAGTTATATTAGACATAAAAAGAATACAGCCAATTTTATCTACCAAACGCATATACTCGTATACCTATCTACTCTAAGTTGTTTATAACTTTTTTTTTCTTTCTGCTTATTCGAGGATACATATTAAGAAAAGAATAGCCGATCTTACAAGTTTCGCTTTTCTACGTCAATATTTCAGTTTTGTGGGCGCTGTGACCCCTTTTGGCCATCGGTAGTTAACGGACCTATTAGGTACCCCAGACTATACGATATGTGGTACCTTATATGGAAACGGCTTAATTACCGAAGTTTCATTGACGTTATTCTGTTAGGTCAACTATCTCTCAGCTTCTCGCGACCTCCTGCAAAGGTCACCACGAGACGGCGCCACACATCTGTATGCTGTGGTGCCCCTGTCGAAAGCCACCGCACCCATAACGTTATTTAAAACCCCCATACTATGATGTGACGTACGGTCTCCATAATAGGATAGCACGGTACGGCTGTATACCGAGTTTTCCACTCTGCTTCCACCTAGCGCAGATCCGCTCCACTTAAGTTATCAGACATCTCTCAAGCAGGCAAAGAGTCCTTCTGAATTTATCGACGCATCAAACCTGCTCCGCTCAGTTTATATCGAAACAGACTTAGAACACAGCCCCAATATACAAATCATATAGATACACTAATACCAAGCGTGCTATGATGGCACAGTTTCGTTGTTGTATTGTCATATCAGATTTTGGGCTTAGTGCACCTTCCAAGTCCTCCGTCTGTGGGGGAACCCACAGTCATTGTTTACCACCAAGGAGTTCATCTAAGATACATCCTCAGAGGTTGTATACCGAGTTTCTTTGTTATATGTCAATATTTCAGATTTGGGGCTGGTCCCCGAGATTTGTGTCATTAATCGGTCATTCTACCCCGTATGATCTCAAGTTAAACCTAACAAGTTGTGCTTTGATGATAATTGCAAGTTTGTTGCCTCTATGTCAATATATTCGAGATTTTGGGGTGGTATCCGCTATCTGGGGGATCCTAGGGATGTCCCTACTGCTAGTCCTTATAACCATCATCATTTCGAACTCTACGACTCGATAACCTATATAAGGACATACACCACATTAATGTTGTTATACGACTGTTTATTAACTCGAGGGCACCGCCTGTGTCCAGACACCGGTGCCTCTCGGAGCCAACTGTGCCACAGCTTCTACACACTATCAAGTATTCTAGAAAACTCACTCGAATTCCTACTCACAAATTTCAGCCATAAATACGAAACACTTTGAGATTTTTTAAGGAGGGGGTGGGCTGCACCTTCGCGGGGACCTCCGTCCAGACGCATCGGGCACGAATACGTAGACACCTTCGTCTCGACGATAAAGGTTATCCTCCTATCTAAACCGTAGATTATCTCAAGCCTTAGATATCATCTCTCCAGAAAAACCGCCATCACAAAACCACCAGTAACGCATATAAACTTACCATATCTACACACTCCTCGGCGAACCGGCATGCAGAAGAAGAAATCCGACGCAGGAAGCGTCCATTAAATCCCGAATAAATCTAATAAAATGATCATAATAATAATATCAAAATAATAAATTTACCGAACCCCGGCGGCTTCGATGCATGTCGTTGCCATCGACGGAACCCCGTGCAAGCCGGAGGCACGGCCATAACCGAAGCGATAATCGCAAGTCACGAAGTCAGAGGGCCCTGAGCCGGGCATGCGCGGAGACCTAATGAAGCACCTTTGCAAGCGCAATATACTTGGCTCGAGGATGCTTGAACCCTAAGTGTGAATACTGAACGCCCCCAATGTCGGCCCAGTTGAATCGTGTTATTCGATTTCTCGATGTAAAGAAGACGTGGACGGAAAGGAGATGACTTAGAAGGTGACGAAGGCATACGACTAGGAAGGGATATTTAAAAACGAACTCGAAGTGCTTCTCCTTCGGAAACTGACTTCTTCGACGTATATCTAATATAACATAAATAATGTGTATTGTTGTATTGCGCATGCAGCGCTCAGTCTGTGTTCTGTCGAGTTAACCAGACCATTCTGTTCTCGTTTGACCTCACGGTGGCTCCGCATGTTTCGCCAAACGATTGTTAGGCCCTAAACTCATCCGCTTCGCCTCAAGCACAAAGAGCGTAAGCGCCATACATCCGGGCGGTCCATGTCCCTACGCGAGGAGTGACCACCCCATTCCTATATACATCCATAACAGGATTGAAATTTACACGTGATTCGAGTTTATCCCATATATACATTATATTCCAAGTGGTTTAAAGCAAATATCTCTTATACTTTTTAAGAAAAGTGCAACCGCTCCAAACCGGACCCAATCACTACTATATATCTAGTATATATATATATATATAATAATATATATATAATATATATATATATATACTATATATATATATATTATATTAATATATATATATATATATATATATATACTAATATACCTATACACCTACAGTATACACCCCACCACTAATATATACTTTCATATATAAACCTCACCTACTATCACTATAATATATATTATATAGTATATAAATATATATATTTTATAATATATACCATACTTATTATTATTATAATATATTATATATTATATATATATATATATATATATATATATATATTATATATATATATATATATATATATAGATATATTATAATATATATATATATATATGATGATTAATTTTTTTCTATAACAGATACGAGGCGCAAACAGAAATGGATAATCAGCAGGCCAAATGACCTAGCTTATGGCTTTTGCCCTTAAATTCAGCTGCACTCTTGACCAAACGAATGTTGCAGGTACATTTTATATATATATATATATATATATATATATATATATTATAATATATATATATGTATCTATTATATATATATATATATCATATATCATATATATATCATATATTACTATATAATATATACTATATAATATATATATATATATCTTATATATGTTATATATAGATATACTTACATATATCTAATTTCTGGATCACCTAAGTTGGTTTTTGAAGATGTTTAAAATGCACACATTATATATTAAAAAAACACTTTACATAAAACTTTTTAATATATATATAATATATATATTAGCTGTCATTTGTCTATAGCATATATATATATATATTATATATATATATCATATCTATATATATTATATATACTATATATATATACTATATAGTTAAAATATCAACCTTTCCGTCTGGCTTTGATATATACTATATATACTAGTATATTATATTATATATATTAATATTATATACTATATATATTATATATATAATATATATATATATCATATATCTATATATAATATATATACATTATATTATATATAATATATATTAATCTGTGTCTACTAAAAAAACTTTTTATTCCTCACTAGACTTAATAGAACCCCAGATAGGCCCTACCTAATGGATTTTGTAAGCCCCCAAGTCCCTAACCTAATGGATTATGGAAGCCCCCAAGCTAGCACACTAAACTAATGGATTATGAAGCACCCAAGTATGGCCTAACCTAATGAATTATTATATTTTATATATATTATTATATATATATATATATATATATATAAATATAT
The DNA here is from genome assembly GCA_015478945.1 of Trachelipus rathkii. Lineage (NCBI taxonomy): Eukaryota > Metazoa > Arthropoda > Malacostraca > Isopoda > Trachelipodidae > Trachelipus > Trachelipus rathkii. The sequence goes on along the minus strand of JABUQX010056971.1, from coordinate 28,107 downwards.
ATATATAGACTCCATATATATATATATATATATATATATATATATATACTATATATATTAATATTTATTTTATTATATATTATATATATATATCATATATATGTATATATATATATATACATAACATATATAATATAATATATATATTATATATATATATATATATGTTATATATACTATATTATATATTATTATATATATATATATATATAATATATACTAATTATATATATTATTAATATATTATAACATAAATAATCTTATAATAGTAATATGAGAAAAAATCACGTCCTTATAAGTTAGTCTTTATATTTGGAAAACAATATTTTTGGTTAAACCGACTATATCGTGAGGCCATACCTGTACTATTTACAGCTAGGAATATCAAATTGTCGGCAATTCTTCGTTGATGCGAACACTCGCAATTAATTTATCACAAATGGCTTAGTTCAAAAAATTCAATTAAAATGCTGTGAAAACGCTGTAACTGTTGGGATCATCCATTACATACACTAAACAGTCATATAAATTCATCTTTAACTATGGGGGAAAAAAATAAACGCTACAACTAGACGGCTTATGGAGACAAACTGCTTGAAAAATGGCGTCTGTTTAATATAAATAGATAAATAGGAATCTGTATGCTGTCTTTACGTATATATATATAATATATATATATATAATTATCCCGTATATAATATATATATAATATATTATATATATATATAACATATATATTATATATAAAATATATAATAATATGTATATATAATAAAATATACATATATATATATATATATATTATATATTATATATAATATAGTATAAATATATTATATATATATATATATATATATATTAGATATACTATATATATATTATATATATACTATAGTAGTATATATAATCGAAATATATGATTTAACTGAGAAATTTGCAGTATGTTTGACGCTTGGGTCAGTTTTTCTTCCTATATATAATATGTATATATTATATATTATATACCTATATATATTATATATATATATAGTATATATAATATATAATATATATATTAATATATATATTATATATATAATATATTATATATATATATAATATATATATATATTCATATATATAATATATATATATATTATTATATATATATATATAGTTATACTATATATATATATATATAATATATATAAAACATAAGATAGAAAATAATAATTTTCATATCAGATATTCAGATACTATTTATATAATATATATATTATATAATATATATATATATATCATATATTATACTATATATATATATTATATATATCTATATATATTTATGTATACATCATATATATATATATAGTATATAGTATATATATATATATATAAATATACATACAATATATTTATAATTATGTATCTTTTATATATTTATATATATATATATATATATATATATATATATATATATATATATATATATATATATAAATAAAGAATAGATACCAAGAAAACCGACAAACTGTGATGTTATGAAACACACTGAGTGTGAAATTATTCGTTACATGCAAATTGGTCGCGAAATGCAAGAGAAAATTTATAGTCCAAATAACTACCGTAGAAGAATTAATGATTTGTTGCAGTTATTGGAATTATATAGCAAATCGTATCTCCATGTAGAGTGTGGGAACGCTTGGTAATAGACATACAACATAAATATTGCGTTGAAACATTTGACAAGACTGTAGAATGTTTGGCACATGTTGTCAAAGTTGGCTTCACCGTTTGTAACTATCATAGAGAGCATAAGAAATAAACTATCCATTGAATGACTTGTACGCACGCACGAACGTATTACGGTTTAGTATTTTCAATTATATTGTGACGATGATCGGATATTCATTGCTTGAACAGGCAGGCATGTTATTTAATGGACGAGAGAATGGGAGCGGTCTTGAGACAGCAAGAGTGTATCGCATCATATATCCGAATAGATGACGTCCCAATCACATGACCTTCTATAGCGTCATCAGAAGATTGAGTAAAACTTGACAACTGAAACCTACTGCAGAAGTAAGGCCCTTATCGCATCAACCCATCTTGAAAGCAATTCGCTCTAAAAATATGTACCCTTATCATTTTCAAAGTGAACATTGTCTTACACCAAATGATTATGGCACACGTGAAAAGTTTTACCGGTGGTTTCATCAACAAATAAATAATAGTTATATTACGCTGTTAATCCTCTACTCAGATAACGCGACATTTGTCAGGGATGGAGTTACAAATTTTCATAACAACAGAATTTGGACACACGACAATTCCCATGGTTTACTCCTGGGCAGGCACCAGGACCATTTCCGGATTAATGTGTTGTCGGGTATTATTGATGAAGCCATATCGGACCATATGTCTTACTGGAGCACCTGAAAGACCAGCCATATCTAAAGTTCGCAAGGGATGAATTGCCAGCACTCCTTACGTACGTTCCTTTGGGTGTCTACACAATTATTAGACTGTGGTGTCTATTAGAATCATGTGGTTCATGCATGGGGGAATCAGCCCACTTTGCGAGACCAGATCGTCAGAATCTTGACGGTACGTATCCTAATCGTTGGATTGAGGCGGATCACCATTTGCATGACCGCCATTTACATTACGAATTCAATTAATCACAATTATAATACTAATGTTTTTTATGCGTGTTTATAACCATTGCAGTGAAAAGTATTTGCACTATATTTTCTCTACTACCTACTCACTATATTCCACTCCCTGTGTATTTAAACGAAAAGTTTCGCACTCAATGTGTTTGATATATTAGATATAATTAATATATATATCAAGCTACTCCCCAAAAAAACTGTTCATACACAACCACAACTTTTCGGAGTGACGTATTAGACGTTAAAACTCAATTATAAGAATTTTTATAAACCTAATTTATTGTTTGACATCCAATTTAAATTACCAATTTTTTTTTTCTCTGAAAAAAAAAAAAAAAAAAAAACTTAAACCATTTATGATTTGCAAATAAATTTAAGTTTCATGTTTACAAAAAAAATCTGTGAAAATATATTTTTGTTTTTAACACGATCTGGGGGAAGGTTGAAATTGTGTTTCAAATTATTTTTTTTTTCTATTTGTTCGATTTTTATGAAATTTTCAGAGTACTTTGAAACTAGACGAGTTTGCGTAATTTGTTGAATTTGTCATATTTTTCTCTTTTACCATTCAATATTCTGGCACCTACACCCTAATTTAAATATCGAGTACAATGACATGCCCAGAGGTCAAGTATTTGGCTATACGGAAAAATTGCCTAAATAAAAGAGTTATGTAACTCTTCCTCTTTTATTTTCTTTAAAAAGTTTATAAATATTAGATGAACAGGAAAACCATTCGAGTAAATATATATATATATATTACCTTTATTAATATATCACATAGTACTAAAATATAAAAAAAGTAACAATGCGTATTAACTATATATATAATATCATATACTATATATATTATATACTATATATATATATAATATATATTTACTTATATATATACCTATATATCAGATGGATCAAAGTAGTATTGGCCGAGCACTGCAGCGAGACTACCGCATTCTAATAAAAAGTTAAAGCTTTTTTATTTAGTAAACGATAATAGATGATGTAATCTATTATTTGCTCTAGTGAAGATTTGTAACTCAATTTTGCTAACTCTGAAAATTTTATGAATGGTAAAAATTGGAGTAATTTTTTATTTCAAAGATTTTAGTTTTAATAAAACATTTAACAAATGAAAATTTCTCTTAATTAATATCTATTATATTTGTTATTATATATTTCATGAACTAATATGTCATACATAATAATTTCAATACTCGTCCATAAACATTTATTTCACAATATATATATATATATATATATATATATATACTATGAGGTAACACTACATATATATTATATATATAATATATATATACTATATACATATATATAATATACAATATATATATACATATATATATATATTATATATAATACTATATATTATATATATATACATTACAATATATAATATATATATATATTATATATACTTTATAATATATTAATATATTTATATATATACTACTATATATACTACATATATATATATATACTATAAATATATTATATTTTTATCATATTACACCAACCTACTATCATATATATATACCACACACTACTATCACTACATCACTAATCACTACACTAATACCATAACCTCAGCAGCTGGCGGCGGTTAAATACTTTTGAGTGCGCCTATGCGCCGGACCTCGTAGGCGCCTAGCACTATGCACCTATATTTTTGCACACTACCGCTCATAGCGCCTTTGCGCCTGCGACTTTTCGCCGGCGGGTGCCTGTTCGCTAAATTTATTTGCAAGTAAACTTTAGTGCGATAATAAAGCATGCTTTATAGGAAGAAAAACACATTTATTAATTTTTGAAATTAAAAACCGTAAACTATATATATAAAAGTATACATATATATGTATCTAGTGATATAGCTATATTCATTAAAGAGATATAGAAGAAGATGATAGGGTTAGAATATATTACAGAGCGCATAGGTTGCAATCTTATTCTGTGTTAAGAACTACTGAACTACTTATTATATATATACATATATAATATATATATATAACTCTATATATATATATATATATTATATATATATATATATATAATATTACTTATATTACTATATATATATATACTCACTCTCTCTCTCATAAGATAACTATATATATATATATATATATAATATATATACTCATATTATATATATATCATAATATATATATAACTTTATATATATATTATTATACTAATAATATTCATATATATTATATATATACAATATATATTATATATATATATATATTAATATATATATATACGTTTTACACTGGATTTTTAAGAATGATAGATATATATAGAGATCTAAGTTTTACAACTTTTAAGGTAAAAAAAACTGCTTTGTTCCGGTTCATAGGCGCGGCTATAGGCGCAGGAATTGGCTGTGCGCCTTTGCTTAGTCCACCCTTTTTAAAAAATTGTTGCGCCTTTGCGCCAACGAATTGATAGTGCGCCATAGGAGAGAATAGATGAGAGAACCCAGCTCGGATTATATATAATAAACTATTATATTTATTATATATTATATATATATACATATAATAATAAATATACAATTATATATATATATTATACTATAATAATATATATTATATTATATAATATATTTATATACATATATATAAATAGTGACTCAAAAAAAAAAAAAAAACGGGCCCCCAACTTCTTCGATAGTCTCTTTCTTAAATTTTTTTTGGTCGAATTAAATGAAACCTCAGTTATAAGTAGTTTATTGTGTTTAGAACATCAAATTAAAAAACATAATAGTATTTGGTCTTTTCTTCCTCATGCTAGAACATGTGTTTGAGATGACCCTCATTTAGCTCCGTTCTATCTTGGGGCGTAGCACAAAGTTGTACAAGACGTCCTTACAAATAGACCGAGGAATGGCTCTTGTCTCTCGCTCGAAGATGAGTGCTTGGCTCATTGATGTCCT
>JABUQX010056971.1:12500-17500 GCA_015478945.1 Trachelipus rathkii | reverse complement strand
GTGGAATATAACTCACTGATATATATATATATATATATATATATATATATATATAATATATATATATATATATATATATATATTATATATATAGCCTTAACTGTAACAACCTTATATATATATATATATATATATATATATAAGAAAATCATGAAAATTTCTGTTAATGAATGCAGTTCAATGTCCAGTAAAATTTGATATGACAAAGATAATATTATTATTAATGTGTGTGTGTGTGTGTGTGTGTGTATTATTATTATTGTGTGTGTGTATTATTATTATTTTGCTTTACCTGATTTCAGTTTGGACAATATACACTTGGAGGCACTGGTGCGTCTTAGCAGCTGTTCTGATTTTATCAGGGTCAGTAGTATTGGCCAGTGGCATTGCTAGCTTGTCAAAGCCTGACTGTCTTCGAACATTTTCAGACAACAGCTATAGACAGGTCTTGTCAAAGTTTACTTTGATAGACAATTAGAGTAAGTATAAAAATTGCCGAAATGTAGCTGTTTAATGCTCGTTAAAGAGAAGAATTATAAGAACAATGATAACAGCAATATAGTAACAAAATAATAAAACAAAGGTGAAACTAATATTAATAATAATAATAATAATAATAATAATAATAATAATAATAATAATAATAATAATAATAATAATAATAATAATAATAATAATAATAATAATAATAATAAAAAAAAAAAAAAATATATATATATATATATATATATATATATATATATATATATATATATATATATATATATATATATATATATATATATATATATATATCTGTGTTACTTATTTATATATATATATACCCTCATGTGGACATTCTGCCATAAGAAAGGAATGTTGCTAGACTAACCAGTTTTGATTTGGCACCTTTCTTGGTGTTATATTATTATTATTATTATTATTGTCATTATTATTATTATTATTATTATTATGTGTGATTATTATCATCATCATCCATAACATTATAGTATTTCATGCTGATATCGATATTCTTGTTGTTGGTATTATTTTGTTTGCATATTTTAATTTGCTCCTTGACTATTTTTTTTTATTTACTTTAATTTTGTTTGTGTTCTCTGTATACTTTCTTTAGGGGTACTTTAACAATCCAGTAGATTCCTAAAATTTTGGTATTCCACTGCTGAGTAATAAACTCTGTTATATCTTCAGGGATCATTCAAGATTAATCGAGAATGTACTTGTCATCCTGAAAGCTGTTCAATTCCATTGTGGTGCACAAGAAAGAGGAAGCCTACTTTTCAGTTTTCTCCCTGATGGTTTTACCATGCTTGTGAAGGGAGTGAGAAGAAGACGTCACGTACTCATCGTCAGTCGAGTCAAGTCTCATCTTCATTCTGCTAATATTAAAATAAATTGAATGAGGCTCTCTTGAATTCTAATTTTTAATTAGACCCTTTCTTTATACCATTTAAGTGAGCCCACTTGGATTGCCATCAGAAAAATATTAAAAGGAGCTTTGTTTCTTGTAGTACAGGGAATTCTGCAGGATTCTTCATTCATGATAAAATAAGAGTGCTTTCTGCTTTTAGATGGTATAGATGTTCTCATTTCAAAATTCCAGAGACAATGAAAGATAAATAGGTTTTAAAACTACGATATGCCAAACCTCATACTGCTACATCCCTTCCATTGTTTTGAAATGGGATACTATTCACGTGGAGAAATTTAGCCCACTTACTGCATAAGATCTTCACCACCATTGGCAGTTATTTTAGCAGAGAACTGATCACACAGCACCATGCTCTAAAGCATAAAACCGACACGGGCCCATATAACTCATAGTTAGTGTCCAATATAATTGACATCAGAAGACAAGCGCTCCATATTATTACATTAACCACTTACTATTGTCACATGACCCAGAGAACCATCAATGGAATACAACTTACCGAAAACGAAATATTTGTTCACGACTGGACCAGCACCCATTCCTAAAATGCCTTTTCTTCATCTCAATTTCCCTTACACAAGAACTCCGCAGTTACCTATGTCCATGGTTCCTATATTTTAGGAATATATGCATGCCAACTTCCCTCCCTGAACCTACAATCCCCTATATTAATATATTTCCCACGTTAAAAGCTTTTCAGAAAATCTTTTGTCTTTTAAGGTGGGAGACGTCCTAGTGTGAATTAGTCATGCTAGTAATAACCATTGATGTGAAGGCTGGGATATATATATATATATATGTATATATATATATATATATATATATATATATATATATATATATATATATATATATATATATATATATATATATATATATATATATATATATCCAGAAATCGAAATTCAAAATTACAATTATTCCCATAAACTCCCATGATAAAGATGCTTTAGAAATATAATGGTGACTTTTGAGATTTGCCAAATTTTCAACCATTGAAAATATTGATGAGTAATATATATATATATATATATATATATATATATATATATATATATATATATATATATATATATATATATATATATATATATATATATATATATTCCGTTAATCTCTTTGTCTATAACTAATAAATCTTATTTAATTTTGTTTTTTCTCGTGCTCTTTGCTACAAGGATTCTGCCCCCAGGAATTATCTTCATCATCAATTCATGAAACTCATTCCACTTACATTTCATTTAGAGGACTCCGCTACACTGTAAACTTTCCTTAGATATGGCAACGATATTTCTGTTTTGTTTTTGTTTTTTCCTCTATCTCGCACGTTGCTAAAACTGTCAACTCTAACTTTGATGCTTCCTTTCTCCCTCTTTCTGGTACGTTGCTAAAACTGTCAATACTAACTTTGCTGCTTCCTTCCTCCCTCTTTGTGGCACGTTGATAAAATTGCCAACTCTAACTTTGCTGCTTCCTTTCTCAATCTTTCTGGCACGTTGCTAAAACTGTCAACTCTAACTTTTCTGCTTCCTTTCTCCCTCTTTCTGGAACGTTGATAAAACTGCCAACTCAAACTTTACTGCTTCCTTTCTCCCTCTTTCTGGCACGTTGCTAAAACTGTCAACTAATACTTTGCTGCTTCCTTTCTCCTTCCAATTGTTTTTCTTACGGATCTACAGTTGACTTAACTTCTGTTAAAGCAGAACTCTTCGCTCGAAGTTTTGCCTGTAATTAAACTTTAGACAAATGCTTTCCTATTCCTTTTTATCAACCTTCCGGGCATTGCCCTGTTCCAAGGAAGGGAACTAGTTTAGGTAATTAATACCCAGGTCGTTTGCGACTAATAGAATAATTTTTCCTAACGATGTAATTTCTGCTATCTCTGACCTTCATACTAGGATGGCTCATTTATCTTACCATATGCCTCTTGTTCCTTAAAACTTGTTGTTTCAATTCTTGAACACTACCTTGATAAACTAACCGTTACTGTATCTTTTCTTCTCTCTGATATTCTTTTTGTATCTATTTTTCTCTCCAATATTCTTTCTGTATCTATTCTTCTCTCTGATATTCTTTCTGTAACAATTCTTCTCTCTGATATTCTTTCTTTATCTATTCTTCTCTGATATTCTTTCTGTATCTATTCTTCTCTCTGATATTCTTTCTGTATCTATTCTTTTTCTAATATTCCTTCTGTATATATTCTTCTCTCTGACATTCTTTCTGTATCTATTCTTTTCTCAGATATTCTTTATGTACCTATTCTTTTCTCTGATATTCTTTTTGTATCTATTCTCTCTGATATTCTTTCTGGTCGCTTTATAATAGCTATATATTATCAATCGTTACCGTTTATCCTTTATATAAATCAATGTTGATGTTTCACTAATTTCTATTTTATCCCCAACTCTCATTCTAATTTTATTTGGTGACCTTCTACCTCTCATACTCTTCATCAATTACTTATCTACTTCTGTGCTGATGACTCGACCCTTCAGTACTATTTTGATTCTGAAAAGTGTCCACTTAATCACGATCGGCAAATGTTAGGTGTGTGGCCTTGGAACAGCTGATATCAGATTTATCTCCTATTTCTTACTAAGGCAAAGAAAACATAGTAGCTTCCAATACATTAAAACCTCAGTTCCGTTATCTTTCTTCTCAAAATCATCTTCCACACAGCTACACCCTCAATAATACACAGCTAAAATCTTCTTTGCTCTTATATTCTTTGTAGGTCCTTTTTTGTTTTCTCTCTTGGGAGGATCATAAATTTTCTCTTACTGAGCGAGATGTAAAGAGGTTAAAGGTTCTAAGTACCCTGCAGAACTTGACAGCATCTCAACTGCCTGTTTTGATTACGGGTGTCATTAATTCTTGTTTGGAATGTGCTTCGCATATCATGTATTTCTGGTTTGGTTACTCTAGTGCAATTATTCTTCAAATGGATTTTTAACAAGAATATTCAACCAGGGATTTTTTACTTAATTAACTCAACTCCAACTGACTCACTTTAATCTCACTTTCTCTTCCCTTATGACCTTATTCGCCTGAATCATGACTTAACCGCAGTGCTCATTCTTTCTTATACTAACTGACAATGTTCGAAAATAAAATTCTACTTTTTATACTACTTTTTCGACCCACATAAACTCTAAATAAACATATTGCTTTAAGGCAATATGAAATCTGATGTGATAATCTTCACATCTAGTGGGTTTTATATGGATCTTTGGTCTTTTGCACTAGAGGTACTAAACACACACACACACACACACACACACACACACACACACACGCACACGCACACGCACACGCACACGCACACGCACACGCACACGCATATATATATATATATATATATATATATATATATATATATTATATACAGGAGCGAAAATCAATATTAAGTGTATCGTTATTTTTAATAATTTTAGGGTAAATACATTAAATTTTTGGGTAATCTAACTTAACTTAACCTAACTTAACCTAACCTAACCAAAAACTAAATTAACCTAACCTAAATTAACCTGACAACAGCTTTATAAGTGTCTATAATATATATATA
>JABUQX010056971.1:5000-7500 GCA_015478945.1 Trachelipus rathkii | reverse complement strand
ATATATATATATATATATATATATATATATATATATATATATATATATATATATATATATATATATATATATATATACTTAACCTCTACCTGATGTTAAAAATAATAATTCACAATATATATAAGCTTAAGTAATCCCATCATTAATATTCTTTTTGTCAGAACCAAAAATGAATTTTTCATTTTTAAAAAAGCTTCTTCCCATTTTCCGTGCCATTAATTTTTTTAAGACGTCATATTAATATAAATACAAAACGTATTTATTGTAACTTTACATTGTGTAGTAGTATGCAAAGCAGCTTAAAATTACAGGCTGGATTCTCTTTAATAGTGATTGAATATTAAAAATATAATAGCAATTATATATAGTAACAGTAATCTGTATTAATATAATTTATATATTTCGGCGGCGATATAATATATTATATAATATATATATATATATAATATATATATATATATATATATATATAATATATATATATATATATTATATATATATATATATATATTTATATATATATATGATGTTGATAAATGAAATAAGGTAGAAGCGTGGTGGTGGACGCCGAACCCCAAACTTTTACTACTACTACTACTACTACTACTAATAATAATAAATAATTATATAAGCTTAACAATAATAATAATAATAATAATAATAATAATAATAATAATAATAATAAAATAATAATAATAATATAATAAGTATATACTCCTTTACTAAAGCCGTTTTCGATTTTCGAGAAATGCTAATCCAGTTTTAGCACGAATTTCGGGCATAATCGAACGTTTTTTTTACAAATATTTTTGATCAGCTGTTTTGATGGAGCACGTGGTTTTGGAATAAACAGAAATAAAAAAAAATAACATGGTTTTTATTACAAATAATTGATCAACTATTGTGATGGAGTTTATCGATTTGGAAGAAATTAAGTTTAAAGCTAATTTCATGAATGAAACATTCATCAAATCAAACGACCTACTACGCCACCATCTTGTTTGTTTACATTTGTTCATAAGCATTTTCCTTAAATTCGGTAAGCACTAGAAAGAGCGACCTTACAGAATTTAGAAAATTCCTTACGTTTACTGAGCATTTTGCTAAATTTGACAAAATGGAACTCAACTTGAGCATTTTCCTAAATTTCGTATGCAAAAGTGCAAAATCGAAAACAGCTTTATAATCTTTAATATATTTTAACATTTTTCCCCTAAAACCCATCTTGGAGATTCCAAGTCCTAATCAGCCTTTCATTCGGCCATTTGTTAGAGTAGCGAGCAATTGTAACGAACTTGACACTTTATTTCGGTTATAAGGAAATAAATTAATGGACCTGATGTGAGTTTTCTTCTTTGTACTTTTGCATTGCAGTAAATGTTTTACTGTGTGATTTAAAACATCGATAGCTTAGTCTAGTAGGAAAATTTAATTTCGAAACTTCCTTCTTTCTGATATTCTTTCTGTATCTATTCTTCTCTCTTATATTCTTTCTGTATCTATTCTTCTCTCTGATATTCTTTCTTTATCTATTCTTCTCTTTGATATTCTTTCTGTATTTATTCTTCTCTCTGATATACTTTCTGTATCTATTCTTCTCTCTGATAATATTTCTGCATCTATTCTTCTAGCTGATATTATTTCTGTATCTATTCTTCTCTCTAATATTCTTTCTCTACCTATTCTTTTTTTTTTTGACATTCTTTCTGGTCACTTTATAATAGCAATTACCAATCGTCACCGTTTATCCTTTATATAAATCAATATTGATGTTTCTCTAATTTCAATTTAATCCCCTACTCTCACTTTACTTTTATTTGGTGACCTTCTACCTCTCATACTTTTTATTAGTTATCTATTTTTGTGCTGATAACTCAACCCTTCAGTACCATTTTGATTCTGAAAAGGGTCCACTTAATCACGATCGGAAAATGTTAGGTATGTGGTCTTGGAACAACATCTGATATCAGATTTATCTCCTATTTTAATCTCACTTTGTCTTCCCTTATGACCCTTATTCGCATGACTCCTGACTTAACCGCAGTGCTCATTCTTTCTTATGCTAAATGACAATATTCGGAAAAAAATTTCTTCTTCTTGTTATAATACTTTTCCGACCCACATAAACTCTTTATAAACATATTGTTTTAGGGCAATATGAAATCGGATGTGATAATCTTCACATCTAGTGGGTTTTGTGTGGGTCTTTGGTTTTTCCCACTAGAGGTGCAAAACAAGCACACACCTACACACACACATATATATATATATATATATATATATATTATATATATATATTTATATATATATATATATATATATATAATAAATTATATATATAATATATATATATATATCTATTTATATATCTATATATATTATATATATATACATACATACATTACATACATACATACACACTTAACCTCTACCTGATGTTAAAAATAATAATTCACATATATATAAGCTTAAGTAATCCCATCATTAATATTCTTTTTCG
>JABUQX010056970.1:0-17500 GCA_015478945.1 Trachelipus rathkii | reverse complement strand
CACACACTCTCTCTTCTCTCTCTCTCATCTCTCTCTCTCTCTTCTCTCTCTCCTCTCTCTCTCTCTCTCCTCTCTCTCTCTTCTCTCTCTATATATATATATATATATATATATATATATATATATATATATAATATATTATATATATATATATATATATATATATATATATATATATATATATATATATATATATATATATATATATATATATATATATATATATATATATATTTTTTATATATATAAAATATATATATATATATATATATATATATATATATTAATATATATATATATATATATACTTTTATGATATGTAAGAAAAAATATTCAAATTCATGAAATGAGATTTAAAATTTCGTTAAAAGTTAGTGTGAGAACGATTTTCATAAAACCTTAAAAATAAGGAATAAAAGTTACTGAAATGATTCACAATCTCAAAATTATCCACTGATAAATAAATGTTACAATTTCAAAGTGAGTGAAAGAAGATTTTATGCTGGAAAATCGTAATAAGCTTTCTGCCATTCTCCTGTCATCGGCAATAACGTTTTTCTTTCAGAACCGAATTTACTTTTTATATATATATATATAATATATTATATATAAAGATATATATATATATATATATATATATATATATATAATATATATATATATATTATATATATATATATATATATATATATAATTATATATATAAGTATATATATATATATATATATATATATATATATATATATATATATATATATATATATATAAATATATTTTTCCTATAGAGGCGACACAAATTAAATGATTTATCAAGATATAATACTTTTATTTATACACTAGCACTGTTATATATGAATACAGAGATATATTTTTCCAATTAATAAGCTTGAATTTTTAGTTGTAAGAGTTCGAGCTTTCGTTCCCGTGGCGGGCAACATCGTCAGGAACTGGTGAGCGGAATGAAATATTGCTGTGATTACAACTCTGTATTCTGGCAACCTGGTGTAAAATTAGGAGGAACAGAGTAATTATTTAGATGAGTTGGAGGTAATTTTTGAGTTTGTAAGATTTGTTTAAATATGAATTAGTAATGTCGTCTATGTATGGAACTCCAGCTAAAGTATTATAATTTTGGGTGTTTTTTATCAAAAAGGACTCAATGGTTTTTCGTATTGTGGTGTTTTGTATGGGAATTATGAGTTTAGAGGATGTGATGTTGATTAAGTGATTTTGTTTTCTCCTATGTATCGTTAATGAGGAAGAAAGTGTATCATCATTTAAATCTTGTTTATGTTGAGTGGTACGTAATGCAAAATTGTTAGTCTCACCAAAATAGTGTTTATTGCAATTGAGGCATGGAATTTTGTAAATACCGGAATTTTGAGTGGGATATAAATCTTTAGGTTTGAGTGCGTGTTTGAGAGTTATAAGGTTAGATTTAGTAGTTTGTATGGAATTAGGTATATATTTTTTAAGTAATTGTGTGTTTACGTTGGGTATGGGTAATATATTAATGTAACTTTTTAAATTTGTATTTGGATTTAGATGTTTGTTTTTGGCAAGTTTGAATGCTTTGTAAATTATAGGTTGAGGGTAATTTAGTTTTTTGAACGTATTAATGATTTTGTTTTTTTCTGTTTCTAAGTATATGGTGTCGCATATTCTGAGAGCTCTTAAAAATAAATTGGAAAGGGTGGCAATTTTGGTGGATGTTTCGTGATCTGAATACCAATGTATGTATGAATCTGAAGCTGTTGGTTTTCTATGTATTTGGTAAGTGGGAAAGTTGTTTTGGGACCAGGATATGAGAATGTCAAGAAATGAAATTATGTTATTGTTAGAAATTTCGATAGTGAACTTGATATCATTATGTATATTGTTAATAAAATTTAAAATATGATTTGTATTATTTTCTTTTGGTATTAAGGCAAAAACGTCGTCTACGTATCTGAACCATATGATTGAATCG
Source organism: Trachelipus rathkii (assembly GCA_015478945.1). Classification (NCBI taxonomy): domain Eukaryota; kingdom Metazoa; phylum Arthropoda; class Malacostraca; order Isopoda; family Trachelipodidae; genus Trachelipus; species Trachelipus rathkii. The sequence goes on along the minus strand of JABUQX010056970.1, from coordinate 15,531 downwards.
AAAAGGGGGTTGGGGAAAATGATGTATTGTTCTATTAGCTCCATGTATATGTTACTTAATGTGGGGGAGAGGGGGGATCCCATGCTAAGACCTTTTATCTGTTTATAATATTTATTTTGTGATTTAAAATAAGCATGTTCTAAAATTAATAATATAAGAGACTTGATGATGGGAAATGGTAATGTGAAAGATATATTATGTGTAGTGACATGGTTTTCTAGGAGTTGTATTGTGTCATTTATGGGGACATTGGTGAATAGGGAAATGGCATCAAAACTGACGATGTTGTAGTTGGAAAAAATTATGGAGTTTGTTTTTTGAATGAAATGTTGAGAGTTTTTAATATGTGAGGTGGAAATATGTCCTATGAGGGAGTTAAGTTCTTTGGAGAGCCATTTTGCTAATTTGTAGGTGATGCAATTTATATTAGATATGATGGGGCGAAGTGGGAGGTTTTCTTTATGAATTTTCGGGATAGCGTAAAATTTAGACAAAGTGGGAAGATATGATTTAAACAAGGTCTCGAGTTCTGTGTTGTTGGGTAGGATTTTTGTGAGGGATTTGTTGAAAGACGCCTGTGAATTTTTTAAGGGATCAGTACGTATTTCGGTGTATGTTGTGGTGTCATTGAGTAATTGAGTTATTTTGTTATTGTAATCGGTGGTATTCATTATGACTATTTTATTTCCTTTATCTGATCTTGAAATGGTAATGTGGTTATTGTTACGTAATTTGGACAGAGCTGTATGAAAACGGCGAGGGTAACGGATTTTATATTGGGCAGTTGATTGAAGTTGTAGAAGAATGCCAAAAAGTATATCGGGATTAATTTTTTCATCTTTGTTTCTTGTTTTCCAGTAGTTGAAGTTGTTCAGTAACGGAATCCAGGGTTCATTGTTGTTGATGGCGAAATTTAAACCATAACCTAATAATGTAGATTCAGTGTGGGAAAGGTTGTAGTCGGATAGGTTAACTAGGTTATCTGCATTCGAGTTTTTTGTCCAGTTACTATTCTTGAATAGGTTGTCTAGTTTATTTTTATGATGAATATCTCGGAGTTTAGTTTTCTTATCAGTTATTTTGTGAGCGTAATCAATTAATTCGGTGAATAGGTTAAGGTCTAATTGTTGATTGTAAAAAATCTGTTGGAAGTTTTTGAAGTTATGGTAATTTATACGGTATTTGGTTTTGATTTCTTCTTTTATTCCTTTTATTTGATTTTTGAGTATGTCTTGATAGATGGTTGGAAATGGGGCGTGCTTGTCGACGTAGATGAATGCAGGGATGTAGCTTTTAGGTATGACACAGTCCGATAGGCAGGATGTGAGAAACTTCAAATTATTTTTTGTAAGGTTTGCCGTTGTAAGAGAGTCGGCGTACTTGTAAAAAGCCTTCTTTATTGGGTAATTGTTTGATAGAAATTCTTTTGCCTCATGGAAATTATCGGGGGGCATATTTATTGATAATTAATCTGCAATTGACGCAGGTCTATATTTAAAGATATTGTTTATCCCCTGGAGGCGACACAAATTAAATGATTTATCAAGATATAATACTTTTATTTATACACTAGCACTGTTATATATGAATACAGAGATATATTTTTCCAATTAATAAGCTTGAATTTTTAGTTGTAAGAGTTCGAGCTTTCGTTCCCGTGGCGGGCAACATCGTCAGGAACTGGTGAGCGGAATGAAATATTGCTGTGATTACAACTCTGTATTCTGGCAACCTGGTGTAAAATTAGGAGGAACAGAGTAATTATTTAGATGAGTTGGAGGTAATTTTTGAGTTTGTAAGATTTGTTTAAATATGAATTAGTAATGTCGTCTATGTATGGAACTCCAGCTAAAGTATTATAATTTTGGGTGTTTTTTATCAAAAAGGACTCAATGGTTTTTCGTATTGTGGTGTTTTGTATGGGAATTATGAGTTTAGAGGATGTGATGTTGATTAAGTGATTTTGTTTTCTCCTATGTATCGTTAATGAGGAAGAAAGTGTATCATCATTTAAATCTTGTTTATGTTGAGTGGTACGTAATGCAAAATTGTTAGTCTCACCAAAATAGTGTTTATTGCAATTGAGGCATGGAATTTTGTAAATACCGGAATTTTGAGTGGGATATAAATCTTTAGGTTTGAGTGCGTGTTTGAGAGTTATAAGGTTAGATTTAGTAGTTTGTATGGAATTAGGTATATATTTTTTAAGTAATTGTGTGTTTACGTTGGGTATGGGTAATATATTAATGTAACTTTTTAAATTTGTATTTGGATTTAGATGTTTGTTTTTGGCAAGTTTGAATGCTTTGTAAATTATAGGTTGAGGGTAATTTAGTTTTTTGAACGTATTAATGATTTTGTTTTTTTCTGTTTCTAAGTATATGGTGTCGCATATTCTGAGAGCTCTTAAAAATAAATTGGAAAGGGTGGCAATTTTGGTGGATGTTTCGTGATCTGAGTACCAATGTATGTATGAATCTGAAGCTGTTGGTTTTCTATGTATTTGGTAAGTGGGAAAGTTGTTTTGGGACCAGGATATGAGAATGTCAAGAAATGAAATTATGTTATTGTTAGAAATTTCGATAGTGAACTTGATATCATTATGTATATTGTTAATAAAATTTAAAATATGATTTGTATTATTTTCTTTTGGTATTAAGGCAAAAACGTCGTCTACGTATCTGAACCATATGATTGAATCGAAAAGGGGGTTGGGGAAAATGATGTATTGTTCTATTAACTCCATGTATATGAGCTCCATGTATATGTTACTTAATGTGGGGGAGAGGGGGGATCCCATGCTAAGACCTTTTATCTGTTTATAATATTTATTTTGTGATTTGAAATAAGCATGTTCTAAAATTAATAATATAAGAGACTTGATGATGGGAAATGGTAATGTGAAAGATATATTATGTGTAGTGACATGGTTTTCTAGGAGTTGTATTGTGTCATTTATGGGGACATTGGTGAATAGGGAAATGGCATCAAAACTGACGATGTTGTAGTTGGAAAAAATTATGGAGTTTGTTTTTTGAATGAAATGTTGAGAGTTTTTAATATGTGAGGTGGAAATATGTCCTATGAGGGAGTTAAGTTCTTTGGAGAGCCATTTTGCTAATTTGTAGGTGATGCAATTTATATTAGATATGATGGGGCGAAGTGGGAGGTTTTCTTTATGAATTTTCGGGATAGCGTAAAATTTAGACAAAGTGGGAAGATATGATTTAAACAAGGTCTCGAGTTCTGTGTTGTTGGGTAGGATTTTTGTGAGGGATTTGTTGAAAGACGCCTGTGAATTTTTTAAGGGATCAGTGCGTATTTCGGTGTATGTTGTGGTGTCATTAAGTAATTGAGTTATTTTGTTATTGTAATAGGTGGTATTCATTATGACTATTTTATTTCCTTCATCTCATCTTGAAATGGTAATGTGGTTATTGTTACATAATTTGGACAGAGCTGTATGAAAACGGCGAGGGTAACGGATTTTATTTTGGGCAGTTGATTGAAGTTGTAGAAGAAGGCCAAAAAGTATATCGGGATCAATTTTTTCATCTTTATTTCTTGTTTTCCAGTAGTTGAAGTTGTTCAGTAACGGAATCCAGGGTTCGTTGTTGTTAATGACGAAATTTAAACCATAACCTAATAATGTAGATTCAGTGTGGGATAGGTTGTAGTCGGATAGGTTAACTAGGTTATCTGCATTCGAGTGTTTTGTCCAGTTACTATTCTTGAATAGGGTGTCTAGTTTATTTTTATGATGAATATCTCGAGTTTAGTTTTCTTATCAGTTATTTTGTGAGCGCAATCAATTAATTCGGTGAATAGGTTAAGGTTTAATTGTTGATTGTAAAAAATCTGTTGGAAGTTTTTGAAATTGTGGTAATTTATACGGTATTTGGTTTTGATTTCTTCTTTTATTCCTTTTATTTGATTTTTGAGTAGGTCTTGATAGATGGTTGGAAATGGGGCGTGCTTGTCGAGTAGATGAATGCAGGGATGTAACTTTTAGGTATAACACAGTCCGATAGGCAGGATGTGAGAAACTTCAAATTATTTTTTGTAAGGTTTGCCGTTGTAAGAGAGTCGGCGTACTTGTAAAAAGCCTTCTTTATTGGGTAATTGTTTGATAGAAATTCTTTTGCCTCATGGAAATTATAATTTATATCTGGTGGGGCTAGATTCTGATTGATAATTAATTCTGCATATTAGATCAGGCAGGTCTATTATTTAAAGTATATTGTTTATTCCCTTAGGAGACGACACAAATTTAAATTTGATTAATCTAAGAAATTATATATACTTTTATTTATACATCTAGCTACTGTTTTATATTTATTAGATATATCAGAGCATATATTTTTATTCCATATTTAATAATAAGACTTGAATTAATTATTGTTAAGAGTTCGAGCTATTCGTTCCCTATGGGCGGGCTAACATCCGTCAAGGAAACTGGTTTAGATGCACTGAAATGAAATATTGCACTTAGCATTGATAATACAAACCTCTGTATTTCTATGGCAACGTTTCTGGTGTCAAAATTAGGAGGAACAGAGTAATTATTTAGATGAGTTGGAGGTAATTTTTAAGTTTGTAAGATTTGTTTAAATATGAATTAGTAATGTCGTCTATGTATGGAACTCCAGCTAAAGTATTATAATTTTGGGTGTTTTTTATCAAAAAGGACTCAATGGTTTTTCGTATTGTGGTGTTTTGTATGGGAATTATGAGTTTAGAGGATGTAATGTTGATTAAGTGATTTTGTTTTCTCCTATGTATCGTTAATGAGGAAGAAAGTGTATCATCATTAAATCTTGTTTATAGTTGAGTGGTATCGTTTAATTATTGCATAAAATATTTTATATGTTAGTTTATCTCACTAAAATAGTGTTATTATTACAATATTGAGGCATGTGAATTTTTGTAAATACCTTGAATTTTGAAGTAGGGATTTATTAAATCTTTGGTTTACTTATGAAAAAAATATATAACCTTAATTCCATACAAACTTACTATTATATCTATACGCTTATTAACTTCTCTAACACCGCACCAAACCTAAAGATTTATTATATCCACTTCAAAAAATTCCGGTATTTTATCAAAATTCCCATGCCTCAATATGCATAAACACTATTTTTGGTAGAAGACTCATTACTAAATTTTGCATTAATATATTTTTTATATATTATCTTTTTTATATTTTATTCTTTTCAGTTATCACACTCAACATAAATACAAGAATTTAAATGATGATATATTTTTTTTAATCCAACTATCTTTTCACTCACTTAACGATACATAGGAGAATAAACAATAAATATTCACTTAATTCTAACATTACCATATCTCATAAACTACATAAATTCCCTATCAAATACATTACACATCAATAACGTAAAAACCATTTCAGTAGTCCGCTATTTTGATAAAAACACCCAAATAATTATTATAATTACTTGGTTTTTAGCTGGATGTATCCATACATAGATCGAACTTACTTTAATTCTTATTATTTAAACAAATCTTATCCAAATCTTAAAATATATTCCTCCAACTCAAATTCTAAATAATATATCATCTGTTCCTCCTAAGTTATTACATCCAGGTTGCCAGAATTATTCAGAGTTGTATAATCACAGGCAATATTTCATTCCGCTCACCAGTTCCTGACGATGTTGCCCGCCACGGGAACGAAAGCTCGAACTCCTACAACTAAAATTCAAGCTTATTAATTGGAAAAATATATCTCTGTATTCATATATATAAGTGCCTTATGTAATTTATAATAATAAAGTATTATATCTTGATTAATCATTTAATTTGTGTCGCCTCCAGGGGATAGGATAAACAATATCTTTAAATATAGACCTGCGTCAATTGCAGATTTATTATCAAATAAATATGCCCCTACGATATAATATCATGTAGGCATAATGTAATTTATCTATCAAACAATTACCGCAATAAAGAAGGCTTTTTACAAGTACGCCGACTCTCTTACAAACGGTTCAAACTCTTACAAAAAATTAATATTGTAAGTTTCTTATCACATCCTGTACCTATATCTAGGATCTAAGTGTTATCACCTAAAATGATTATCTATCCCTTGTATTTTTTACATTTACAATTCTACGTCGATAAGTCACGAACCCATTTTTCCAACCATTCATATCATAGACATTATTTAATATTCAATAAAAGGAATAAAAGAAGAAATCAAAACCAAATACCGTATAAATTACCATAACTTCAAAAACTTCCAACAGATTTTTTACAATCAACAATTAGACCTTAACCTATTCACCGAATTAATTGATTACGCTCACAAAATAACTGATAAGAAAACTAAACTCCGAGATATTCATCATAAAAATAAACTAGACAACCTATTCAAGAATAGTAACTGGACAAAAAACTCGAATGCAGATAACCTAGTTAACCTATCCGACTACAACCTTTCCCACACTGAATCTACATTATTAGGTTATGGTTTAAATTTCGCCATCAACAACAATGAACCCTGGATTCCGTTACTGAACAACTTCAACTACTGGAAAACAAGAAACAAAGATGAAAAAATTAATCCCGATATACTTTTTGGCATTCTTCTACAACTTCAATCAACTGCCCAATATAAAATCCGTTACCCTCGCCGTTTTCATACAGCTCTGTCCAAATTACGTAACAATAACCACATTACCATTTTTTCAATTTAGTATTTCTTATGATAAGGAAATTATTATATCTCAATTATATGATTATCACACACTAGATTACAATAACAAAATAATTACTTAATGAACCCAACAACATACATATCCGAATAATTAACGTTTACTGATTATTTCTCCTATATTATAATAAAATCTCTTATTACTAAAGTCAATTTATGAAAACGGTAAAATATGTCCTTATACTTCAACAACATCAGATATACTCTCTGAGACCATATTGTTTTAAATCATATTTCGACATTCATCAGTAAAAATTATTACAAACTAAAATGATTTAAAAAATATATTTCATAAAATAAAACCTGCCCTCTTCGCCCATTTATATTATCATATCTAATATAAATTGCATCACCTACAAATTAGCAAAATCGTAGCTTCTTCAAGATACTTTAACATTCCTCTCTATATAGGACAAATATTTCCACCTTCACAATAATTAAAATCATTCATGCAAATTATGCTTAATATGTAAAATTTTTTAATGTCAAAAAACAACTCCATAAATTTTTTTCCAATTTACATCTATCGTTATTGTTTTGTAATGCCTATTATCCGTATTTCCAACCAATGTTACTACCCTTATAAATGACACATTATTACAACTCCTAGAAAACCTTAGTCACTACAGCATTATATATCTTTCACATTACCATTTCCCATCATTGTCTCCTACTATATTATTATTATTAGTATATTGCTTTAAATTCGTTTGAATTCTAAATATTATAAACAGATAAAAGGTCTTAGCATGGGATCTCCCCCTCTTCCCCATCATTTAAGTAAACATTACTATGGGTACTAATAGAATCATACATTCATTATCTCACCTACCTAAACCTTTCCCTTTTCTGATTATTTTATCATAATTGGTTCAGATACGTAGACGACGTTTTTGCCTTAATACCAAAAGAAAATAATACATACATTTAATCATATTTAATAATATTTTATTATACAATATACTATATAATGATTTCATGTTTCACTTGTCTGTATTTTCTAACAATAACATAAATTTTCTAATTCTATTGTATCATCTTCTCATTAATCCTGGTCCCAAAATACAAACTTTCCCAACTTAACCAAAGTTTTCGCCCCAACTCTTATACACGCCACCAAGCTTTGGTACTCAGATCACGAAACATCCACCAAAATTGCCACCCTTTCCAATTTATTCTTTTTTAAGAGCTCTCAGAATATGCGACACCAATATATACTTTAAGATAACAGAAAAAAATCTAATAAGTATTCATTAATATACGTTCAAAATAAACTTAATATTCCCTCAATATTCTATATATATTTACAAAGCATCTCAAAACTCGCCAAAAACAACATCTTAAATCCAAATACAATATTTAAAAATTACTATTAAAATAAATTACAATTATACCAATACGTAATCTACATCATTATCTTATATTAAATATTCCTAATTCCTACTAATCAATACTACTAAATCTAACCTTATTTAATCTCTCAAACACAGCACTTTACAAACCTTAATTTAATATAATCCACTTATACTATCATATTCCGTGTATTAAATACAAAATTCGTCATTGACCTCAATTGCAATAAATCATCACTTATTTTTGTGAGTAACTATACATTATTTGTCATACGTACCTACTCAACTAATAAACAAGGATTTAAATGATGTATCATTCTTATCTTCTCACATTAACGTTTATATACAAGGAGAACAAAATCACTAATCAACTAATTAATAATCCATCTTAAACTCTATAAATTCGTCATAAACAAAACTATAACACAATACGATAACCATTGAGTTTTTCCCTTTTTTGATAATAAAACACCCAAATATTTTATTATTATCTTTATGATTATTATTATTAAACAGAAGGAACTTTTATACTTATTTCATAATTTAAAACAAATCTACAACATTATAAATATTACTCATCACACTCAATCTAAATAATTAACTTCTGTTTCTTCCTATTTTTAGCATCCGAGGTTGCCAAAGAATATTATACAGAGTTGATATCACAAGCATAATATTTCATTCTTCAGCATCACTCAGTTCCTGACGATGTGCCTGCCACGGGATAACAGAAAGCTTCGAACTCTTCATAACTAAATATTTCAAGCTTTAATTGGATAAATATAATCTACTGTATTTCATTTATATAACAGTTTGCTTATGATGTATAAATTATAAAGTATTTATATCTTTATTAATTCATTAATTATATTTAAGTGTCGCCTCAGGGGATAAATACATTATACTTATAAATACTGCGAGAAGTGCAGATTAAATTATCAATATAATTAATATATATATATAGGTTTTTATTAATTAATTATTTAATATATATTATATATTATATTATATATATTATATATATATTATATCATATTTTATTATATATTATTATTTTTTATATATATATTATAATAGTTGGAATTAATTATTATTAAAAGAATATAGAATTACTTATTATTTATATTATTATTAATTATTTATAATTAATTATATATATTATGTATATATATATATATATATAACTATATATATATTATATTATTTATTTATATATATATTATATATATTTTATTATATATATATAATTTATATATTTTTATATATTATATTATATATAGTTATATATATTATATATTAATTTTAATATTATATTATTACAATATATTATATATATTTATTTTTTATATATATAATATATATTATTTTTTTATCTATTATATATATTATATATATTTATATATATATTATAATATATTATATTATTTTATAATATATATACTATATATTAATACAATGTATATATTCTATATATATTAGTGGCATTTAGTCGCACTTATTTATAAAACTTATACACTATGCAAGATTGATATAAAAGAAAATAATTTGAAGATATCTTCTAAACATTCTACTATGTTTTTTCATAATATTTTTACATTTTTTTTTTTTTAACACTTTATTGATTAGCTAAAATGAGAGAAATAAGATTGTTGAAGAAATACTTTTGAACAGAGAGCTTTAAATAAGATAAGCTTTGGGTTTTCAACCGAATAAAGTTTTGATCATCGTAGGATAAGGAATATGATGAATTCATCAGCTTTGTTAGCTTAGAATAAGACCCAGAGAAGCATCTGTTGATTACGAACAAATAGTAAATTTCCAATTTGATTTGTAGCTAGAAGCAAGTCCTATACTTTTCCTAATCGGCTAATAATATACACCGGTTATTTCCATAATATATTATATTATATTATAATATAATATATATTATATATATATATATATATATATTTTTATAATATTATTATATATATTTTATATTTTTATATTTATATATTATTATTATTTATTTCACAATAATATATATATTAATTATATATAATATATATATATATAATATATATTATAATAATATATTATTATATATATATATATTATATTTATATTATATATATATTTATTATATATATTTATATTATATATTATTTTAATATTTTTATATATATATAATTATTAATATATTAATTAATTATTATATATTAATATATATTATATTATATATATATTATATATATATTATATTATTTATTGTATTTATATATTTTCATTTTTATTATTTATAATATGCTTATATATTTTTAATATTCTATTTTATATATTATTATAATATATATATTATATATATTATATACTATATTTATATATATTTAATATTTTATATATATTTTTTACTTTTTATAGTAGCTCATTATTGATATTTTTTTATTATATAATTATTATATTCTTTATTTTCATATTCTAATATTATATATCTATATATTATATATATTTATTATTGTATAATCATCTCATCAGTTTGAAAAAGAAAGAATTCTTTTTTATTTACCTTTTTTTGTGTACTTAAAGTTAAATTTAAGTCAAAGCAAACACAAAATTATGGATAGAGTATAATTCCCACAGTATACATTTTTATAAGATTGGCAGGAAGAAGGAAGTCACACGCAGTCGTACTTACGTCTTGGATTCTAATATCTAACTAACATAACTTATATTTATTATTATAAGTGCTGACAGCATTACCTCCTATGTGCTTCTGAGGATGTAATAAAAGGTTGGTCTTGTTATCAAGCGAGTGTGATAGGTATCCCTCGAGCAACTTTGCCTGCTATGTCGGGTACTATGGAATAAAGAGATTAATAAGCACCAAACATCTATGCGCACGCAAATGATAAAGTGGTATTAAGTATGATACTGGAATAAAGTACATAGATCAATTTTATAAAGCTTTGCCTTGTATCATTCGTATAATCCTATCTCTAAATGATTTCCGGGTTGAAACCAGTAAGGCCTCCTACTACCATGAATATTGATCATATGACAGTTATATTTATTCATACAAGTGTGACGGAATGAACGACGCCATACCTTTGTTATATAGCTTGAAGTAACTGAGATAAGTATAGTAAAAAGATCTCGCCAGTTATCTAAGCATGAATAACTCCCAGTTTCTATATGAGGCCAGCCCTAGCAAACCTGTTATTGTGATGTTAAAAGAGTTTCCAAGTCTTATTTATTTATTGTTAAGTGCCATAAGGATGTTTTTTTTATTGTCAAAACTGGAGAGACGAGAGAACCGTCGAGAGAGATAGGAAAGTTATGGTTAATCTTATATATAATATTATAATATACTCCTATCTTATAATATATATATATTATATATTTATTATTTATTATATATATAATATATTATATATATATATTTATATATATTTTATATTTATATATATATATATATTATATATTATTATTATTATATATATTATTTATTATAATTATAATTTATAATTTATATTATATATATATATTTATTTATATTATTATTTATTTTATATATATATATATGTAAATTGATATTTCATATGATATAATATATTATGATTTCATTAATTAACAATATGTTTTGTCTGTATATATATATATAATATTTATCATATATTTATTATTATATATTATTATATATAATATATTATTATTTTTAATATATATATATAGGTCTTCCTTTTGCGCTGCAAATATATAAGCAGTATAATTTTTATACCAGAAAAATTTTCTCTTAAATTTAAGTTCTTAAGCAGAAAAGATATTATTCAAGAGGCTCTGAGGACCGCAACTTTAAATAATAGTCAACTTATACTAAATAAAAAAAAAAAAAGAAAATGTAAATATTATAATATATTTAATTATAAGAGTCATTGCTCAATAAGCATAAATAAGAATCTAAATCTTTTATAAATATAATAGGAAATGGCAGGTAAAAGTAATATAACTCTAGGTATTAAAATAAACTGTGAAAATAAAGGAAAAAGAAGGGAAACCGTCGGTAAAGAATAAAATATAGTAAGATAAGTAAATGAAAAAGTAATATAATTTTTAGGGAATGAGTATGATGTGAAGGTAGATCGACAGAACAGGTAAGGTAGATTGTGAGAGTTGTGTAGTGTGGTATTATAATATATTTATTATTTTATATTGTATATATATTAATATTTTATTAATATTATTATTATATATATCAATTATATATATTATATATTATTTATATATATTATTTATATTTATATATTATATATATATTATTAATATTTATTAATATTATATATATATATATTATTATATATTATTCTTATTTTTAGAGAGAGAGAGAGGAGAGAAGAAGAAGATATTCTAATTAAGTTTGAGAGTATAAAGAGTAGAGAGAGAGGAAGAGAGATGAAGAGAGAGAGAGAGCGAGAGAGAGATGACAAAATGCTACTTCGTTTAAGTGTTAAAAACCATAAATTGATAGGTTGTGTTGTTGTTGTAGTGTGTGTAGTGTTGGTGTTAGTGTGAGTGTATGTGTGTTGGTGTGTTGTGGTGTGTGTGTAGTGTGTGTTGTTGATGTGTTAGTGTGTGGTGTGTGTGTGATGTGTGTGTGTGTGTGTATGTGTGTGTGTTAGAAAGAGTGGACAAACACTAGTATCCATAAATAAGCATTAGTACAAGAAATAGTTTTTTGAGTGATTTTTTTTCTTTTTTCCCCAATCATCGTTTACTCTTATATATGAATGTTAATGAGCAGATGAAATAAATGTAGTCAATACTACGCCTAAAGAATATATTTTCTTTAATATCTTTAATTATTATTTTATATATTATATTATTAAATTATTATTTTTAATTAATATTATTTTTACTATTTCTTTATTCTTAATTATTTTAATTTATTTAATTATTAATTATTTATTATTATATATTATTTATTTATTATCATATTCTTTTTATTTATTATTTATTTATCATACATCATAAATTAATATATAATTTTAATCGTTATTTATTATTTCTATATCTATGAATTATTATGATAATTATTAATTTCATGTTTTATTATTATTAATTTTATTATTATTTATATTATTATTATTAATTTATTTAATATTATTATTATTATAATTATATTATAATTTATTTATTTATTTATTATTTATTATTATTTATATATATTTTATTTCATTATTTATTTATTATTATTATTATTCTTTATTTCAATTATACTTTGTTTTATTGTTTATTATTATATTATTAATTATTTTTTGTTTATAATTATTATTTATTATTAATTGTGATATTATCATTTAATTTCTAATATTTATTATTATATTATCTAATTAATATATAATTATTATTAATTTTTATGAATTTGATATATCACAAACTTTATTATTTCATATATAATATTTATTACTATTATTATTTAAAGATAATGTGTTTAATATGTATTATCTTATTTTTATTATATATTTTATTAGTATCAATCATTATTAGAATTAAGCAATCATTTACCTTACATTACCTATACCAATACAACCAATACTATCTAACATTCCCCAGAAAATAAAAGATACTAGCTAACTTACTATGCATTAATTCATAACCCATATACTATTTAATATATCACAATACTTTACCTATGTTTCGTCAATTTTCTCAAACTTTTAAATAGTGATATTAAATTGATTTTTTTTCCTCGTCTACCATTGATTCATTAACATTATTATTATCATTATCTAATTACTAAATTTGTAATTCATTATATTCATTATAATCATTATTTCATCATGATTATATCATCATTATTATCATTCATCATCGGTCATCATTATCATATTAATTCTATATGTATAAAGAATTTTTTTATTTAATTTTTATTATGTATTAATTATTTATTATTTTAATTATTATATATTTATTATTGTATTATTATAATTTACTATATTATTAATTTATTATTAATTATGATTATTTTATTCCGTATAATTAATTATAAATTTTTTGTTAATTAATCTACGATCATTGTGCTACTAATACCAATTTTTTTATTTACAGTATAATTGAATTTTGTATATCTTAGGATTTTCTCAGGTGATTTATAAATCTCAGACTTTCAGTTTCCAAGAAAGTTTTGAACAAAGGAATTTAATGAATTGCAGATTTGATGTATTTTTAAACTAAAAGGTATTTTATATATATTTCGGATATATATTTATTTATAGTAAATAAATGTATGTAAACCTCTTTCACAGGTTATTTATAAATCTCAGACTTTTTTATGAACAGCATATAATATTTTTCGAGTATAATATTGATATAGGATTTTTTTTATATTATTTTATAATTATTTATATAAACCTAAATTGTAATATTATATTATATTTATATATATATATAATTATTCCAATTTGTATTTGGTTATGATTTTCAAGAATGATTTTGATACAAATTAATTCTTATTCCTGTATATTATTTCCATATTATTTAATTTCTGAAGCAAGTTTTGTGATATAATAATAGAGCAGAAAGAATAACTAAATGACGTACTTATACTGCTGGTATAAAGTCAACGTAATTATACAGTAATATTATATGTTTATATATATATATATATATAAATATATTATATATTATATTTTTTTTATATTATTATGTATATATATATTTATTAATTATATATATACTATATAATATATATATTATATTATTTATATTATATAATATATAATATTTTATTATATATTATATATATATTATATGGGTTTTATATTTATTTTATATAATATTTTATTATACATATAATATATATTTATATAATATATATAATATATATAATATTAATATATTATAATATATATTATATATATTATTATTATTATATATATTATTATTATATAATATATATAATATATATATATATATTATATTATATATATATTATATATATTAATTTCAGTATTGGGGCGTATACATAGGGGTTGGTAGGTTTAGGTAGCTCCTACCTCATAATATTTATCTGAGTCCATTTATTTAAAAAAATAAAATTAAATGTTTAATTTTTTACACATTATATATGAAAAAAAAGTGAAATAGAACAAGTTAATTTTAATAAAAATAAAAAATATAAAAATAAAAGCAAACTACTTTAAGTGATAACGGTTATATAAATTAAATTATTATTTGAGAAATTTTCCGTTATTCCTTTACTCCTTGTTATTCTTAAGATATGCAATTCTATGCTATCAGGCTGTACGTAGAAATTTTACATTTTTCCCTATATGTATTAATATTTGGCCATGCATACTAACATACTGTGCTTGCGCTAGATCGTTAAAAATAGGTAAAACTTTCGTACACATCATATTTATATATATATTATTATATATTATATATATATTATTATATATATAT
>JABUQX010056969.1:27500-40000 GCA_015478945.1 Trachelipus rathkii | reverse complement strand
GAAGAAACTAAAATAAGTGATCAATTTCTGGCACAGAGAGCTATGTCGAATCCCAATATGTGGAAAGTGGTCAGCAGCCATTATAAGGAAGCACAAATTTGTCATTCTTGATAATCTTAGCATCTTGAAAATTGAGTTTAGAACTCGAAGTTGCATGACTTAAAACGCCTATATCAGATAGTGTATATACTTATGTACGTTCTACCAATCACCTGAATATTACGGATTATTTGATAGGTAAGATAGCATAATACGATACGAGCTACTCATCATATATATTACTAGATATATTTTTGTATACTATAATATATTAGTTATATCAAGTGCATCACATCATTACATCGAGACAGAGCTACTTTATATATTCATAAGGAGATGGTGATTTGTGCGCTCAGAAATATTTACACCCTTCATAGTGTCGTCCACCACATCACGTGAAATATCATCGAACCAAGCGCGTACAGAAGCAGACTTTATTAAAATGCGAGGGAGAATCCTGTGAAATTCGAACAGTCAGAAGCACCCTACCAAGTAGTCGGGACGTAGAGCACTGATTCTTCAGGATAAAGAACGCCTCGCGTTCTGCTTTCATCGTCACATATGCATTAGGCACGAAGTTTACGTCCCTTGCTCTCAGTCGCATACGCACTTTTGCTCGCACTTATCGCGCGTCGCGACCCATACTCTGTCCTACGGTCATTTCGCACTTGGTATTCTATCCCTTAAACGTATTAGCAATACATATTTGTCCGGATGTTACATACTACTCAATCTCCCATATCTATCTACACATGTCCATTCATTCCTCAACTGCTCTTTCCAAATGCAGATTCTCAAGATAGGACTCCACCATCCAAGCTCCTACCTATATCTCCACGCCTTCTTCCTTGTCTCTCCCTTGCCTTACACACTCCGACTTTCAGTCTTAGTCACCCTCATGCGTCTTCGGCCTTCCACCCTAGCTCCTGGTCTTTTAGTGGTTCAAGATGTCAGGACTTTCCGCTCCATAAATCAATCTTCTCGGATGGTTAGCAATCCGCTGGTATAAACTAACGACCTTCATGCTACGCTGGTCACGAATAGCAGACTATTCTCAGCACCGGGTACAGTTGCTTCATTCCTCTCGAGAATTTCTAGATCTTCCCCTCGATCTCCTGTGTCATCTTCCTCTCCTCCCGGAGTTTCACCCACCTCCCTTCAAGTAACGAACCTTTCTGTGCTCGCAACAAGATCCCCATCCACCTGGATCTCACCCTATCTTCTATGCTCCCTCAAAATAACATTCGCACTCACACATCAGCTTTCTTCTCGCTGGCTCATCCTCATCCATCCTCTCCCGTAGACTCTCCGACCCTCCTTGACTCATGCTATAACCACTTGTGTAAATAGATATGGCGTGTACAGTCGTGCTTCGAGATCGCCATTAATGCCTATGTGGCGATATACGAAGCACAGTAATAACCTATAGTCACAAGTCATTTTCCCCTCGTGCTTCCTCCTACCTCAGCTGCCCTCAAAACACGTCTGCGTGGGAAACAGAGACCTCTATAATAATATTATAAGAGCAGCACTACCATTACATAAAGTGGATATAATATAAAACTCACCTTTTAATAAAGCTGTAAGTAAGTATTTTGATAAAGATAGAGATAATAAAAGTCTCGCTCACTAAGTCTCATAATATAAACAGAATTATCTCAAGTTTATCACTTATTATATAGATACGTATATACCTATAGATACAAATTATACTCACGTTAATTATTATTGATGAGTTTTACCATAAAGTATTTATATTATTATATGGTGAGTTTTAGTTATAATAGTACTCATATGAACGATTTATTTTTAATATAATTATAGGTCAATACATATGAATAAGGACTCAGTAGAGACCGTATCGATAAGAGAGATAGAGAATAATAAGTTAGATAAGTATTTTTTGAGAGTGAGGAGATATATATTTTGTTGAGGGAATGGTAGGTTATTAACAGTAAATATATTAATATGTGCTAATCACATATTATGTACAACGACTCACTATACTAACCCACTCCACATAGAAATTGTAGTGAACTAAATATTCACGAAATAGAATCCCGGTAGAGTTGAATAGAGGTTAATAGTAGCATAAATCTATATAATATGTAGCCAAGTGAAGGATAAAACCAAATAATATAATTAAAGGTAAATGATGAGTACCCAAGTCAACAGCAGAAAGGTAAAAGATGAAGGATGATATGTAACTTAAGATTAACCAAAAGAGTTAGTAATTAAGCGAAAAAGTAAGTGTTCAAAATTGTTTTTACAGGACCCCATCCTCCTCTAAAAACCTTAAATATTCTTAGAACCTTACCGGTACCCCCCGATGAACGGGGTATGTAGAATAGCATATCACTCAGAGCATATGAGAGTGGAAAACAAGTACCAAATTTATGATTCACATCAACGGCATGCTTTTACCCAGTTTTGTATACCCCAAATGCATAATTGAAGGCCCACGATTAAGGGAGTGGGAAAAAGAGGGTTAGAGAATGAAAGCTACAATGCGAAGATAAGGGATGAGAGAATAACTAAACGGCAAGAAATATGAGAAAATAATCCAACTTTCGATGAGATAGAACCTAGCGAGAGTGTACTAAGTCTTTCTCTTGCAAATATAAGAACGGAGTCAGGAGGGAAGAGAATGACAAAACCCTAGGGAGTACTATAAAATTGTTCATTATATATGAAGATACCCCAAATGACTAGCCACAACTATATATAGCAAAATTTTATTACTTATACTATACGATATTTTATATATATATTATATATTTATACCTAATATAATATAGATATATGATATATATATATTAGGCTAGATATATAAACATACATACATACTGTTTATATATATATTATAAGATATATATATATTAAGGTATGATATATATAATATAAATTATCGCCAAGTAGACCTTTACTCCATATATAGTATAATAGCTATAGATTAGTGGTATGGTGATATTTTGGTTTAGAGCGAACAGAAACTATCATCGATCCATATCTCAAAACTATAATAGCTTACAGGAGAAAAAGGAAGTTACATGTGGGAATAACTGGGCCACAATGAATTGAATGCTGCTAATTGTTAAAAATTATTAAAAAACAGAAGCAAAAAATGAATTATGATGAAAACAATCATATCTCAAAAACTGAACAATAGCTACAGCGAAAAAGAGAAATACATGTGAGATCCTTGTAAAAATTCTTTCACGTGAGAGTATAAATTAATAATAAGAGAAATAAATTAATAAAAGGATGAATCCAATACCCGTCACTATCCTGCTGTTAATGTTATTTTAGGAATGCCATGAGACATAATAAAATATTAACTAAGTAGTATGATGTAACTTGTTAAATTAAGAGCTAGTTATAGCTACAAGGGGACAATCAGAGCTGCATAGTGACCATGGTTTCGTAGATTTAGGCTGGATCATGTAGCCTGACTTCCCAGACGAGGCTAAAAGAGCGAGAACAGTAGGTTCGAGGTATTGAGGTACAGGAGGGAATAATACGTTGAACGTTCGGATCGAGCCTCCAGCACGGTGAAAGGGGACGACGGCCCCGTTCAAAACTCGGGAGGAACGCCATCCGGGCCATTCACCTTCCTTTAAACGGTTTTCATAATTTTTTCATAACCCATGCACCACGGATGACTCATATACCGTGAACCTACCCCGCAGAGACGGGGGGATATGAGTCATCCTAACCACCGTAGTTCCCCGCGTGAGAGGAGGAAAACCAGGAGAGAACGGCCCGAAGTAGCTTGTGAGATACCGACCTCGTGGACTCGCGGGTCCAGGGTTTGAATAGCTCTATGAGGGGAAAATAGGGAGGCCGAAGAGATCCCTATTTTATTCTTTTAGTTAAAAAAATGTATGGAAGAAAAATATAAGGCACAAAATTTAAAGAAACAGAGATCTACTTTATTTTATACTGGAATTTCAAAGACCAATCGAAAATCACTTGCAAGATTAATATATATAAGAATCACTTGAAAATAGGAATTATAACAGAATAAATATGTTAACATTTTGAGGTTTTTTTGACTTTGTGTATTTTTTCAGAAGATGTTTTTCAGTTAAGCAATAGAACAAGTTGAGGTTTAGCGCACCTTTCCTTATTTATGTCGTATAAAGGCCAGCAATTAGTTCTTCGGAATGGTAGTCTCCCTGAAAAGACGAGATCTCATACCTATAATTTGAAATTAGCCAGAGTGCTAGAGAAAGAAAAAATTATTTACCACTCCCATACGCATGTCTTCTAGCCTGAATGGGCCAAGTAAACAGCGCGTATCGCAATCTTTCATCAGCAATGTCGTGGTGGTAGGCAATAATCTTAAACTGAGGATACTCCTCTAGTTTCTTCCTCATATTCTGTGGCTTTGTATCATTTTTACTAGCTGCTTATTTTGTGATAAAAACTCATTAGGTGTGCCTGGATGGCACGCTGTTGGAGCCTAGCAGAGTAATATTATATGCGCAGCAACACCGTGTAAGGTGCTATCTTGATAGCTCAGCAAACAATGGTCATTTAATCACTGTTTTCGTGAAAGGATATTGAGGGGGGATTCCAGAGATAAGTGGATTGGATGATATAGGTTGTCACGCTAAACCTAGTTATCACCTATATATATATAGAGTAAATATTATATATATAATATAATATATAGTATAGTGGTATAATCTAGTGATAAAAACAGAATAGAAGATAATATATTATATAATTGGATTATATCTAAATATAGTATTATACGTGTATTATTCTAAGTAAGTATATAATTAAGTATTGGAACTATTATTCGGTAATGTGATTGACAGTTCTATTATAATTAGTCCTTCCATGATCTGATATGAGGATAATATGCTAGAGTTATATATATATATAATATTGGTCATACTTATCATTACTACCTATATAACCTTAATATTACTAAAAATGGTAATTTTAATATGGATTAAATGGAATAATACTACATAACACATTTACTCATAGTGTATTTGGTACTCGATATTTGAAAATCCCCTAAATATTTTTAGTGAGACCTCAGTACATTAGCCAGTATACAGTTTTATGTTTTTCCCCACTGTAATCTTACCTAAGCCTTACACGTGACACTTGAGTGTTCCCAGTAAAATTCTGAGGCAAAAGCACAGGCTCCCATGTTACAATAGCCATTGTCTTGGATCTTTCGCACATTAATATAATCTCATTTCGCTCTTAGTCTCTCTGGATAGAGTACTCTCAGCAACGAGAGACTTTAGCTACTAGGGCTACACTGCAATTCGCCAATTACGCTGTAGGCTGCATATATGGCATGTACTGAATATCTCACCCTCAAAAGACACGATACATTTTCTGCAAGCTTAAAAGAACTTCCCACATTTGTTTATATCGTTGAATTTTTACGATAGGAATGTGTGCACAGCTTAATTAGAAAAATGTACAACCTCTATCGACTTTATTTATGAAGATATCCTAAAATTTCATCGCATTACTGCTATTCACATGTATGGTGTCGCTCTGTACTCTAGGTCATATACTCGGCTATACAGCGAGTCTATTACAGTAAGAGAGCAGCGATGTCTGTGGCGTTATGATAGTCGCCTTATAAGACCTGAAGACGAACAACAGATTGTGTCTCTCTAACCATGATAGCTATGCGTCCTAGGAGTGGAGGAAAGTGTCAGCCGGTATCCTAAATATAGCTGCCTTGTATTAAGAATTGCCAAGTGTGGATAAGATCGTCAGCTAAAATCGTTTACTCACTCTTAGCATAGCCAACCCTAAACATTCCCTAGTGTGTCAAGATAAGCACAGAACGCAGCTTCTTGCTGACGATGACTGTTGCATGGTTCAATTGATGTTCACTCGACTTTATCGTAGCAAAAGATCGAAACGTTATAATCATTTTTAAGTTATTTGGCAATTATGTTATACAGCAACGTTTTAGCCAGCAAGAGACTTTTATGACGCAAAGAAGTCATGGAAGGATAAAGCTTTTATAAAATATCACGTGCAACTCCTGATTTGGCAATGAGCGATTTGTGTATAAATGCCCAGAGAGTCTATGAAAACTTCTGGATAAATTGGACCTGAACTTCTTATCGGCTAACAGTCTTCTTGCTTTGTGGGCATACAAAATACTTGTTTTGCCTGTCATTGCAACATAACGTGCCCATGTTAAATTAGTAAGCTTCTTAAAGACGAATGTTTATGAACACTGGTTTACGCAAACAGCGTCCTGTTGGAGGCTGCCATAAATGAAGTGGCAATTAGTTTTCTTGAATGAAAGAAATGAGAACGATAATAATCATTAATTGCGAATTTTCCAGAATGGCTTTGTAACTGGCCTTTTTGCCAGATTTTTTACGGGAACCACTAAGTTACACGAACTTGATTACAGGGAAAAAAATAAAATAATTGGTAAATACTGAGTCCTCTATTTAGGGGATTTCAATGTACACAACAACTGAATGGTTGGGTTCCTACTCATACTGATTTAGGTAGGGAAGAGGCCAATCACTCAGCATTCTCAACGGATCTGGAGGAACATCGAATTAAAGAACCGGCACTACGATCCCGAATGAGATTTGTCTGCGGATATGCCCAATAACCTACTGATAGTATATGCTCTTTAAACCTCGTAGTAAGGATGAAGGCTCTAAGAGCACATAGCTATCCACGTGACCTATACGCTACTATCTCTAACTATCAGACGAGTAGTGTGCTATATTATAGCTATCGTTACATGTAGATCTATAATCATGTATGGATACCTTCTCGATACTCTCGGATCTGACAGACGATCACATAGTGATAGCTATGTATTAGAGAACTGCATGAATCAGGTGAATCTCGTATATCAAACGCTAAGTATCGAGTATGTATCTGCACACCAGCGCGCAGAATAGATGAGTGATAAGTTCTGGATCAGAACTGTCTCACACCGCAGTGCTTATATCATCTACACTCTCTACTCGGATAGATTAGACCTCCAGAGCGTGTTCGATAGCTCACCATCAATCACCTGATGGGAACGCGATAGATTCAATTGTAGCATCCCTACATAGTGTTGCGTCAACATATCTGAAGCTTAAATAATATATAAAAGTAAAAAGTAATTTCCGATATGATCTGTCTAACAAGTCCGAGCTACGACTCTGCAGTCTTCCAACAACACTAGTATGTACCTTTCTATGTTAAGGTCACTACAGTGTGTCTAATATCTAGATCCATTTCAGCCGTAGCTCCGCTTGATTAAAGTAGATATCTGAGGTGTAAACCGCTGTGTCGCTCACGCTTACACCGACGCTGTACAATAGTCATATAAAGGAGCATCTGCTCGGCTATAAAGTGAAGATATGACTAGCTATCGGGTCTCCGAGTTCATAGTACGTCCGAGGATGTGTCTCGGTAGCACGTCTCGCGTCTCAATTGCGCGTCTAGCTCATGCTTCTGATCGATCGTAGCGCTCTCGATCTGCTCTCGATGCTACTGGATTCAGACTCACGTAACTTTACTATATAAGTGTCGCATATATGCTCACACGTTATCGTTCAGTGCGCAGTAATAGCAGACTCTGACTTATTAGCTTCGATCATGGTAAAAGCCGAACTAGTACATTCTATGCGCTTGCTCGGTAGATTTCGAGATCGTCGCGTAGAGCATGGGAGCATACCTAATTGTCAGGGCGGAAATTTTAAAAAAAAGAAACAAAAAGACAAAGAAATAATACAAGATATCTCATTAAACTACTTCGAATGCTACAGCCCTGAAAGAAGATACAATTATAATGGAAATCCCTGCGTGTATTCAATTTTCTCATATTCAAGGAAAATGGTAAACAAAAATATAACTCAATAAAAAGTCTAAGTATTTTGTTCGTCATATTACTATATCTTATATTAGGTAAGTGGAGCAGATATATAGCTATTTAAGCGAGACCGGGTTAAGAATATTATTCCTTTGTCTTGTTTAATATTGACGTTAAAATCAAATGCTGTGTTTCGCCCTGTTGTTCTATTTACTGCAAGACGAACACGTGCAGGGCGTATTTAATCCCGCCTCCCTTGGAATTGCTACTGGAGGCGGGTCCTCCTCCCTACTGATATAACAGAGTCTAAATATCTAATGGGCCTGGCTTGTGCCAATAAACATTGCTGAACAATTTCGTAAATCGGCGGTACACGGTTTCTTCTCTTCTATTGAAGTGGTGTGCTCTCATATATACTCTCTAAGGACAGCCTAGAGTCATGTAGACGCACTGCCTTCAGCGCGCTGTGAACTTCATCTCGCAATACGTAAGAAGCTATGCGCTCTGATCAAATGTTTCGGAACACTTGCTAAGTCTCCCGTCCGCCTTTTTCTTCCTCGGGCATACTCTTCCTCCTGCTCTGACTGTATTATCCTGAACCGATGGTGTTCTAGTGACTACCAATACTTAGAGTGGCTGTCTGCCCATCACTTGCATCGAATGTAAGAAGATATTGATTCCAGAGCATAATTCACCCTGCATTATAGTGCGTCTTCGGACGCTAAAACCGTCCCGTCTTAGTTCCTAATTATTAGCTCTATTCTCATGTCTTTGCCTTGGATCGTGAACGTCGCACAGCTTGAATGTCGGTATAACCTCATTTGAGACACTTCATCTTTCTTACAATTACTCGGGCGCTGCTCTCCTGTCTTTGATCAACACCTCTATACTCTCCTATTAATGCACATACTAAGCCGTATGTCCCTCTAGATGCATCATCGCATACGACGCATGATGACTCGGATCGTCTATATATATAAGTATCGACATAGCGGTCAAGATAACTCTCTATATATTATATTATGTCCGCTGCTCCTAAAAACAAAAATACCCATCTATTTATTTTACTTCTTCATTGTTGATAGTTCACTTGATATAATCATTTATTGTTCGTAACAAGTCTATATGTCACATCGCGATCTATGACTAAACTCCTCTTCTATCATCAGTATAGTTATTCCTCCTCATCGACGATCTACTAGTACGGCGCATCACTTCTCCTAACTTGATCTGTATAGAAGCTGTTACACATGATTAGGTATGACTAGACATAACTGACAATGGATAGTGTTATGAATTTATTATAGATAATGACGATAACTCTAATGTGTTCTAGTAACCGATACCTTCTGCGCTTCCGATTTATCAATTTTTATGAATATTTAGTTTCCATCTTATTCGAGGTATCTTAGTCTATCGACAATAGTCTTCGTATTATCCGCGTATTTTATATGAATTTGTGTCGTTTTTTTAACAGTGTCATTCCGACACACGCATCTCCGAATAAATTCTATTAAATGAATTTACCGTATAGTCGCAATACTGCGTGAATCTACGAAGAAGTGCAAACTGAGTGGCCTCCGGTATATTGGTCTCGTCTATTATCGCTCGTCAACATCAATGAGTAGAGTGCAGGAACTATGGATTATAGTTAGTGGTGATGCGTTTCAGTTGTATAACTGTATGCCATCCTGTCGTCCGCTCGTTGCTCATAGACTCTGTCCCACGCTTTCCATTTCTCCCCAAATTTGTTTCCAAATATTAACTAACACTCATTTCCTCTTCGTAATAAGTGTTTGATGATATTAGTTAGTTAACTAAATGAGGTCCGCATGCTGATGTTTATTAGCTCAATTACGGCTCCAGTGTCGTAGACGAGACAATCATGCAGATCTGACGAATGCACTCGTGATCCTAATTATATATCTTAATGTCGGCTAAGTATTACTAATATGCGACTCTTAAGTCTCTGGTTGTTTATGATCTAATTAAGTCGTAGAGCCATACTCCCCTGTACTAATATTTAATTTAATCTAAGTATTCATTGTAAAACGCTTCTACAATCTATTAACTACACTTCTTTAAAGATCATCTAGGTATGCTCATTTCCCTTCTTCTCCGTAGCGACTCCGTACGGCGTTCACGCTTCGAGGTCTACTGGGCGATACTTTCCTAATTAACAGATTTATGTATTTTTTACTCACTTACTTTGTGAAATCTAACGGAGATGATCTTCTGTAAGTGTTGAGCGGGATATGGTATGAGTCTATATCCTATTGTTATTGTAGTGTCGACTTTCGTAAAATCAAATATCCATAAAATCATTTGACCGTAGTGATATTATATATATACTGTTATATAGGCAGCGTCACTGCTCTTTCCATAGCAATACCACTCCTTGCAGTTTATCCTCCTCTATTTTTTTCTGTTTTGCCATCCTATCTTCACCCGCTCCCTAGCGTTTTCTTCTCTCTTAATTCGAAACTCAGCTCAATTGTAAATTATTTTGGCGTGTGTGTTAATAAATAAGCTACGGAATTTCGTACCATTCTTCGTTTTCTTCAAGTTAAGTGGTGTCAGCCTACGCATGGTAATCTTTTCGTGTATTTATCCTCCTCACTTGCCTATTCCTATCTGTTTCAATTTTATGAGGATCTTGCTACCATACACATCTAAAAACCCCTATCCACTCATATTATTGGTGCCGATGACTCGACCCTTCATTCTGAACAACTTATTTCAATTTGTTTCCTCATTGACTTCTAGAATTGCCTCCAAAGTCTTATCTAATTCCGATTTTCTATTTAACTTAGCTGGATCTGGAGAGAGAATTTGGCGGGATGTGGTGATGGTCGTTGCTAACCATTGCGGAAATTAAACCTGTTCTTCCCTAATTTAAAAACCCAAGGCTTCCACAATTCCCTCTTCTTAAACATCCTGCTAATCCTTTTCCATATCTCTTTCGTGGACGTTACTTACTAACGTCCCTCTTGTTGTACTTTATTTAAAAAAATTTCATTTAAGGCCGTTACAATAACCGAGAAAAATCTTGCGAAACCTCACATCACTCAACAGAGATGGCTTAGGCACGGCCTCGAGAAGAAGGGGGGACTGAGTCGAATTCGACAATGTTTAGACTTCGAGACTTTTTTTCCTCTTCTCAGCTACTCCAGCTTTACTAAGGGTCTCAACTTCCCCACCTTTTTGTTTCCAGGGGCCTTAAACTCGTCTACCCTTCATATCTTGAGGTCTTTCTGTTTCGACCTTTTGCTTGGTTGTATTGGACTTAAGGTCGAGTTCATAAAAGGGCTCAAAATGTGCTTATATAATAAACTTTTCTATGTACTTTTCCAGTTTTACTTAGAACTACTCTTATCTTAGATGCTCTAGCAGACTCTTATTGATGTTGGTGTCAATTTATCATCTTTATTTCTATATGGTATAATATAGTCAGTGGCAGGTTGCTCGATGTGAATACTTTATATAATTACACTTCAAGCGAACCACCACCTTTGACGACGCCCTCGTAATATAAGCACAAGGTAAATTATTTATGTTTACTGTGTTCTACGCTACGGTTTTTGTTGATTAATATTAGATATTGTTAACTCCAGGCAATGATTCGCTTGTCAGTGCTTCCTTCTTATCCTGCACATTCTCTGTTCTGTGTAATATCTCTTCCAATTTTCATTTCTGTTAATTCATGTGATGAATATCAATCTGCCTTCGTTTTAAAAAGTCTGCTTTATTACTTTTCCTCATTTTCGTATATATATTGCAGTGACTAGATGGTGTGAACTTTGAGCGACCGACATACACCATCTCTCTTGAATAAGGACTCTGTCCAGTGGCAGTGTGTGCATGACAACTGCTTTACAAAATGTAATATATTGATGTTAAAGTTAGTTGTTGTTAGACTTTCAAAAATCAATTCAGGGATTTGTGAGGAAAACAAGCACTTCATTGAGTATGATTTTTCAAACAATTCAAGATTCATTCATTACAATAAACATCCACACATTCTATTAATTCAAATTACTACTGATAAAATATGTTGTGCAGTAAATGCCGAATTGAATTCTTCATGACTTTTGAAATCATATTAATGACTTCTCAAATTCCGAAGAGTTGAATCAGTTTATGCATTTTTAATCCATTCAACGAGGCAAAGAGCATCAATTCATTTCTAGTAATTTTGTTCTAAGAGTTATTTAAATTGGATTTAAAAGTTTAGCATTTGATGGAGGATAGAAAAATAAACGTTAAGCGATGGTCTGACATGATTTCTAAAGAGTAGCGTCTTGGTAAGAAGAAGTGATTTTGGAACCCTTGTTGTGGTAAGGGGAGAAATATCTGAGGAGTTTTAAGATTAAATATATCCATGGTGTACAATTCTTGGCTTTGGATTTCAGAATAAGTCTGCCTTGTGAATCAGGCATGTCCATATCTATAAATTAAATGAAAACTAAACAAAGGTCAACTTTTCCTGACCAACATAGCCGACTGCCTACGATTAGCATTGTCAACTTTTATACCAGACTTCAAAGCTTTGGATGAATATATACCCAAACATCAACAAATTCAATCCAAAAAAAAGTATAAAGGTAAGGTGTTATATATATATTATAGTCTTATTATA
>JABUQX010056969.1:0-25000 GCA_015478945.1 Trachelipus rathkii | reverse complement strand
TATATATAAGTGAGAATATAATGATTTGAATAACGTCTGAGTAAAGTTATGATATATAATATGAATGGTAAATATAGAGTAAGCCCAAGTATATCATGGTATGCAATTTATATAAGGTTAGGAGCTTAGATATAGATATAGTATAGAGTATCTATTATTCTTATTTTGAAAATCTTTATTGTGATAGAAAGTACAGCATGATGAATGTTTGGTATAAATGTAACTTTATTAGAATAGCTAATGGAGAATTGAGTGAAACCTACGCAATAATAATGTTTGTGTATTATTATACTAGTATTTTGAGGTGATATAAAAGTAAAAGACATATTGGTGATAATAAAGACGAACAGAGATGGGGTGGTTGGGTTATTCTCACTCATATATAGGCCAGGAATGCGTAAAGGTACATAGGAGGACTGAAAACCTCGGTGGTAGGAAAAGGACCGGTATGATATAGTTATATAGAATACAGGATCAGTCTATGTGGATAGGGGCAGTCGTGAATTGACAGGGTCTAAATAACTAATTATCGCGTTGGGGATAGGTTATGAGAAAAAATAATAATATATATATATAGTATTTATTATATTCTATATATATATATTATATATATATATTATATATATAAATAATTATATATTATATTATATTAGAATTAGATACCAAAATTACTGGATTATACTTTAATAGTAATTTAATTTATCCTTCTAATTTATAATAATATTTTTGTAGATATATTATAATTTAATATATATATCGTTATATAATATATTATATATATTATTATATATATATATTATATAATATATATATATAATAGTATATAAGTTAAAATAGTGCAGTTTTAAATTTAGGAATATTTGTAACTTTTGAAAATTTGATTTAGTGAGTCATTCCTTTATATTAGTGTTAGACTTCTATTCAGGAATTTCAGATATTGTTGAGTAATGATATATTCCTATTTATATAATTTATTCATTTAGTTAATATGTATATTACTATATAAAATCATAACAATAATTTAAGACACCTTATACTATTATAAATTCTCTTTGTTGCATGAGTGAATAGATATCTATCTATATAATAATAGGGACTAAATAGATGAATAAAATATACTTAAATGATCGTCCTTTAGCTTGTAGTTTTACCTCTATAGAATAGACCTGTAACCATTCTATGAAGTGAAGTTTTAAATACAACTTATATCTTATAGAAACGTACTAATTTTGTACATAATGTAACTGGTTGAATACTTGGTACACTTTTCAGTAGTATCTAATTAAACAGTAGGTTATTATTATATGTGTATTTTAATGATATATTATTATATGTAATTTTTATTATTAATTACGTGTATTTAATAAAAGCTTTACCGGAAATGACTACACTCCTGATATACCTTGTTTGCTAATTAAGCTATGTATATATATTATATTAATATAAGTCAAAACGCGGCCTAAATTATTATTAACCTAATAAATAATTATAATTCACTTAGTAACGAATAATAAAACTATATTTTTATTATCACAGGTTGATATTGAGTTTTTATTATTTTTTTTGTACTCAAATATGTTCCAAAAATTTATGGTAACATAATTTATTATATATATATTATTAATATATAATTAAATTAATTTTTTTTAGGGGTCATATTTAAACTAAAATTTATTTTTTTATTTTTTTTTAAATTTATCCAGAATAGAAAAAATAATTAATTTCTTATTTTATTTTAAAAATCTAATATTAGACAATAATTTTACTTTTATGATCTACTTTATATAAATTAATATTAATTAATATTAATATTAATATTAATAATATTTATATTATATTATATTTATATATAATTATATAATATATATATATATATATATATTATATAGTATATATTATTTTATATAATATAATATATACGAGAACAAAATATTAATAATATATATAATATATATTAATATATATATATAATATATATATATATTTATTTTATATATAATATTATTTTATATATATTAAATAATTTAATAATAAAATTAAGTTTCCTATTTTAAATCATATCTTAAAAATCCATAAAGCTATTGATACATATATGTTTATTTATAGTATAAATATTATATATTATATAATATTATAATTATTATATATATAAATAAATATAAACTATTTATTATATATTATACTTTTAATATATATATATAATATGTTAAATTATATTAATATATATATATATATTAATATATAATATATTATAATTATAAATAAATTTTAAGATTTCACCATCATAATTACCTCTATAAATAATGATCAAATTCTCGTAGTATAAACTCCTAATGCTAGCTAATTAGAATTAAACACTGCGTCTAACTCATGATCAACCTGCACGTGTTTTATGTTATTTTACTCCGACCTGAACCACGAAAGTGATGAATGTTGTGGCGTCAAGAAACATTAATACGTAAGTGTCACCAGAAAACGTTTACAAAACAAAGTCCCAAATGTATTAGTACGTCTGAACATAAATGCTGTACCTCTATTTGTTCCTTTGCGTTGTTTAGTAAGCAGATGTTATTATAGTACTAATTGGGGTCATCGACACCCGATAATAGCTTAATTTTGTTATCATAATTTCCATGCAAGCAGATTTTCTCCTTCATTGGTGATAGTGGGTGATAAGATCTGACATCCCGAGTTGTAACCGTTCACACCCTCGGAATTATCTTTATCCATATTAATATAATATATATTATATATACTACTACTCTATTAGTATTGTATTGTTTG
Source organism: Trachelipus rathkii (assembly GCA_015478945.1). Classification (NCBI taxonomy): domain Eukaryota; kingdom Metazoa; phylum Arthropoda; class Malacostraca; order Isopoda; family Trachelipodidae; genus Trachelipus; species Trachelipus rathkii. Next base: position 22,216 of record JABUQX010056969.1, on the reverse strand, counting down.
TTATCACCTTTAATATGTCACCTAGTCACATATTCTTACTACTATAATATAGATGATGATGTTGAAGTATGTATTATACTATACCCCATATATAATGGTATTATTAAAATATAATTTTTTTCAATTATCAATTATATATTTATATATATTCATTATTTAAATTAGTAAATATACTATATATTTTTGCAGAACAGAGTATATATTTCATGTAATTGTGTATGACACAATTAATTTAATCAACCCAGGCTCATACTGATATTTAAAGGGTGATGTAAAGGAAAGTTGCCTCTTCTTTTATTCTTTAATTTTAACATCACTGTATTCGGATCACCTACAAAAAGGATAATTTCTCTTTTTAATAGGTTCAATGATTAATGAAGGGCTGGATCTGTTATTATTTCTTCATTAAAAAAAATTATTACAAGAGATCACTATAATGGGGCTTTATTATATAATATTTCCTATATTATGATCATTTGTAGGCGAGTGTACACAGAAAGGTATGACCATAGAAGTCAAATTCTTCCCAACTTAGATTATATTTTTTTTAGGAGGGAATGGTGGCGAGGGTCCCCAACTCTTTAAAAATAAATTGATTTTTTTATTTTATATTTCCACCAAAATCCCCGGGCAAATTTTTAAGTTAGGTTTAAGGTTTTTATTTATATTTTTACATAAAACGAATAGAGAGCGATATATTACCTGTATTCCATTTGGTTGCCCTGTCTCCAAAGTCAAAAGGTGGCGGAGTATGAATTGTTCTGAATTACTTAGCCATTTAGGGTCCTTTATTTTAGATCTATATCATTCCAATCAAACTCATCTGCATTGGTTAGTTATTAATTTTAAATAACAACCAGAAAAAAAATTTTGAAAACTTGACTCAAGCCTGACATGCAAAATCTGGGACTACTACCACATGTAGGAAAATTAGCTTACATAAATACTCACATACTTTCTTTTAGGACATTGGAGGATATAAAGAATTCATTTTTAGAATTAGTACAAACCACACCCCCACACACGTTTGAGTTTGGTGGTAATTAGATAATACTCATCTGAAAAAATAAAAAGAATTGGAATTTTTCTAAAAAACCAAACCCGAAAGCATTTAGACGATGAATTTTGTTAGTTGGTTTCACATATTTATTTAGTTTCAATTTTTCTTCGGTGAGCAAGGTTTAAATAAGTGGGAGTTGGTTCGATTAGCGACGAGAGTCGCCACTTAATTGACGCTTTTATATGTGATATATATATTATATTTTAAATTAAATATTATATAATATATATATATAATATAATATATATATTATATTATATTATTATTATATATATTATATATTTATTATATTTATATATATATATATTATATTATTATATATATTTTTATTAATATATATTAACTATTATATTATTATTATTTATCATATATATTATCATAATATTATTATTATATCTTCTATATATGTATTTATGTATATAATATTATCTCAAATTTAATATGTAAAAATATTCAGTTAAATATGGATTTATATGTTTTGTTGAAGGGAGATAAAATGGAATACACCTTTTTTTGCAACGAAAAAAGGATATTTTATGGCCATACATTTCTGATAGTTTAGTCAATCATATATTGCTAACTCCATTTTGGCTCCCACTCAACTAACCAATTAATCTCAATATTCAACCTCCAAAATCCTACAAGATTTGTCAAAGTATTTCAAAAAAGTTTCTAAGTAAGTTACTAATTAAATATTAATATGAAAAATATTAGGTTATATAATTTATTTATATACATTTTATGTTGAAATAAATATTCAAAATAGTTAATTATGAAATAAAGGTTGTGTTCGTTGTTCTATTTTTTATTATAATAAAAATCTATTTAGGTTTGCTATCATAATAATAAAAACAACTAAAATATACATACTATAACATACATATACTATACCATAAATTACTAATTAACTAATATCATAATCATTAATACATACAAAACTATTACACTTTAGAATAATTTAATATTTTTCCTGTCAAACTTATATATTCTATCATTTTACAGTCCCTAAATTTATTATTATTTATAAAGGTATTAATTAGAAGGTAGATATGTTATGGTGATAGATATTGGTATATATTAGCACTTCCCTTCGATAAATTCATAATATTATAAAATGAAATGTATCCGTTTAAGAAAATTATTCAATTTAAAAATAAATACTTTTAAGATATCAATACTTCTTTACAAAAATAATCCTTAATATTTACTAATAAATCCTCCCCCCATAAATAAAAAAAGAACGTTCAGTAAAGAAAATAAACATTAGAAGAATAAAAAGATTTTAATAACATCTAGATTTCTTGAAAAATTAAATTTAATTCTGACAACTCATAGGGTTTTCTGTTGACCATTACAAAAAATCTTCAATTAACATTATTAGAAATTCGTATATTATATTTATTGTTTATCCATATAATAATAACTCTCCGGCGTATTCCCATTTTAGCTAGAGGGATAGGATTATTAAATAATCATTATATATCTAGTTTAGCTGTTCAAAGAGTATTTGAATTATCAAACAATTTACTACAAATAAAGGGACAATTAAGTACGGAAAAGTATGGAAAATGGAGTTTCGTATAAGTAGCGGTGTACGAGGTACAAAAAGAAAAGTGTTCTTTTAAAAATGTTCTTTTTCCAGTTTTATTCATGATTATATCAAGAAAAATGTTAATTATACGTTATTAGTATTATAATATGTTTCATTGCGCTTCATAAATTTTTGCTTGGAATCATCATATGTTCAATTATTTACAAATTTAAATTATAGTTTCCGTTTAACAGTTTCAATTGCCAAGTTAGTAGCCTATGGTATACCAAGTTATGTTAAGGTGTATCCGGAGGCTGGTGGGGTAAGTAATTTTAAGATTTCGTTCAACTTGAGTGGTTATTATTGTTTGCATCAGATCAGAAATAACTTCTGAATCTTATTGAAGAATGAGATATCTTTCGATATTGCCGATAGGATGTGTAGTAATCTCTTAGTCTAAATCTTAGTATAATACCTATAATACTAATAATATATATATAATCTAATAAACATGATACATCCCAAAAATTTAACAAACCTTGAAATTCTTAATAAGTACTTTATTAGATCCACTATATATACTCTTCTCCTCGCATCATTCATATAGGCAGAATAACTTTAATATGCCTTAGTATTATTATATATTATAGGATATAGTAATATATCAGAGGCGGACTCCTAGACTAGGGCTGTTCTGCTCTTAGTCCCCGAATGTATAGTCATTATAGAAACGCAGTCGATCTCTACAAAGAATTTCCTATTAAACGGTTACGATATAAATTTCTCTCTCCTTTTTGCGGCGAAGAATGTAGTTCATATGAAAGAAATATATTAAGATTAAAATTACAATCACGTATAAAAGAGCATAATATTACAAAATAAATTTTATTAAAAACAAATATAAAGATAATAATGAATCTTAACCTAAATATTCTCAAGACAATTCTCTCAATTTTCAAAAAGTGATCGTGCCGGATTTAAGTTAGACTCATAATAAGAATTATATGTAACATAACCCTCAATAGCATTTTACTATATCGAGTTATTACATAAATATTAAAGAAAAATGCGTAAAATTAGCATTATAACTTAAAGTAATAATTAAATTTATAAAAAATAAAAATAAAATATTAAAAAATTAAAATAAGGATAGGATAATAGCTAGTCCATATTAAGTAAAACTTGGGAAACTCCAAATACAAGAATGTTGTATATTATTACTAATTTTGAAGTATGTATCTTTTCAAAACTATTCTTTATAAGTTTATGTTGTGAAAAAAACAGTAAAATGAAAAAAATATATACTCATGTGCTATATGTAGTTTTAATTAAATTAAAGAAATAATTCATATATTAATAATGAAATTTTGCAAAATAAGAAGAATTAGGATCCGAGGCATAATAATGGGTCAAAATAGTATTCCTATAGCACCAAGAGTTGTGAGTAAATCTCCAAGCCTATATGGATGATCCTTACTTAAATTAAGAAACTAAATAAAAAGAATTTAAAAGAATAATAATAATTTTTATGTAATCAAACAACTCAATTAGTAATTACGAACAAAGGTTTTTAAACAATTTTATTATGGACTTTCAATTTTTATAATGTAAATATAATTTATTATTTATGTATTATTAAGTAAGCTTATATATATATTATATTTATTAGTAGAGTGGAGCATTGAAATGAGGGGGGAAGAGAGAAGACTAAAAGAATCATCCGATAAGGGATAAAAAATGGTTACAAATAATGAGTTGAGCTCGATAAAACTAAGGAATTAGGTGAAGATATATTTAAATAAGATATAATAATATTTTATATATATATATATATATGGGAGTATATAATATAAATAAAACCTACTATAGTATTATATGGAATATTATGAATGGTATTATATTCATCTATAAGCTTACAATGAGATAAATTATAATCACTCAGTATTTATAATCTAGATTAAAAATTTTCGCCCTATATATGTAATATATATTTTATATATAATATATAATTAATATATATTATATATATATATAATATATATATATTATAATATATTATAGGAGTGTAATGTAACTACTCATACTTAAATGGCCAGGCTACCATTTTCCCAGCTCTCTAAAGTTAATTTCTATGATTCTCAGATTTAAAGCTCTCTCTACTTTATTTAAACTTGAGTTTAATTGTTTTAGTTTGTTGTAACTCATTACGCGCGCCTAAACTATAACACAGAGGATTAATATTCAGGAACTCTATCTCGGTATTTTAGTCTTTCAGGGAATATAAAGATTTAATTTAAATGACTAGACGTTTTAAAACCTTTTGTACGTGACATGATCATATCGTATGGTAAATATTAATATTTAAAATAAGTATTTTAACGTATATTTAAATATCCTACTGACATTAAATATTGTCATGGGGTGAAAACTGAGGTTAATGTGGCTCTTATTTAGGTTTATACCCCGGTAATAGTATCTATCTCATATATATATTTTATAAACGATATTATATATAAATTTAATAATATTTATAATAATATATATATATATATATTAATTAATATATATTAAATTAATATAAATATTATATATTTATTTATTTTATTTTATATATAATATTAATATATATAATATGTATATATATATATTAATTAATATATATATATATTAATATATAATATATATATTAATATTAATATAAATATATTAATTAATATAAATTAATAAGTATTAATTTAAAAACTATTTATGGTTTTTTAAATCCCAAAATAGTAATCCTCTATTGAATTCTTTTAATGTAAGTATAAATTAGGTTGTTCACCTCTGTTTAACTTGAGTTTGCATCCAAATAAAACTCAATTGCTTCTATAATAAATTCATTTTGTTTCCCATGGAATAATGAAATGCAATTTTTTCCGTCCAAATGCCGGCCACCAGCCGTTTTTTTGTGAATGTTCAATTAATTTTTTGCTCAAGATTATAGAAGGCACAACAGCCTCACACTCAGCCCCCCTCCTATCAAGGCCTGCGTTATTTCATTATTCACTGCCTTATGCAACTTAAGGGTCTAATAAAGTACATATTTACTTTAATTTATATTTAGTGTATAACAAATATATATATATTAATGCTTAAAAATATCATGAATTTTGCGATAGAAATAATTATAACATAAAAATTAATAATATAATTTTCAATTTTAATTCTTTAGTTACTTATAATTTATTTATAAACTTATTTGTTTGAGTTATGGGTTATAAAAAGTTGGATATCGGATTTATAGTCACATTAATCAATTAAATAACTGACACAAACTTTTTATATTCACAGTTTGGTCATTATGGCGCCCTTTACCCTCCGTCCCGGTAGTCTCACCAGCTGATCTCATTGATTTGTGTTAACGCGACCCTTAAGACCAGCTCATTTACTCTGGACCAGACTTTGCCTAGTGTAAAACAATTTTGTTACAGCGCTCTAAATAACAGTTTCATAATAACAAATAAAGAACATTAAATTCATAATACGAGAACTGTGTTTAGGACGTGAATTCACTCTTTATTAAAATTAAATAGGGGATTGTAACGACAATCTTTATCTAACTCATCTCGCTCTTATTGACTCAGTCTGTTAAACGTGCTAGCTCTCTCTACATCTCTCTCTCGTCTCTCTCTCTCTCATCTCTCTAAACTCTCTCTCTCTCTTCCCATGTTTATCATATAAATCTAATTTGGTCCTTTACACATTCTTTACCCGCACTTGCCGAAATAAACGTCTTCTCTGGAATGAACTTATCGTTTAAATTTTTTCTGATGGAACGGTGCTAGTGTGCACATGACTGTTTTTGACCCTAAACGTTTAGACCTTCATTTCTTACAAGTCATTATTCTCGTGTTTTGCCTTAGAATAATTCTGTACCCTTAAGCACTATATAAGTGTCTTCAAGTAATGTGGACGAAAATATTCTCAAAAATACAACAGAAAGTTATCATCACATCCTTATCTTTTCCAGGATTCTGATCCCGTTATTCGGACTAGGACCATTTTGCGTTCTATAATATGAAAATGACCATCAACTGCATTACGAATTTGTGGTGATGACGTTCGCGTCTGATCACACCATCGTCATTTTCCAGGTTACTGGAACGCAAGAAAGTATCAAATCACGATAAAGAGAAATATGTTACAAACCTCGAAACGTGATACTAGTTTCTTACTGGTGTGTCAGTACATAAAAACAGCTCAACGGTTGATGATGGCTGTGAGAATTATTATTAATATGGCTTGTTGTTGAAACAACTTTGGTAAACATCCTGATTTTTCTCTAAGTCTTTCTTTATATAAGGAGGAATATATATTATATTTATTATATTATTTACTATATCTATATATATATATATATATATATACTATATAATAGTAGAGTATATATATATTATATATATACTTATGTGCAAGTATATAGTGATACTAGCTTTGTTCAATAATATATATATATTATTATATATATATTATATATATACTGTTGGGCCACGCATAGAGGTATAAAGAAGGAGGAGTATTGTGGAGATGGATGAAGGCGAACAGATAGACTGTGGTGCGGGATGTCGGGAGATGAGAGTGTGAGAAAGGAAAGTGACCGAGAATTAGGCGGAGGATATGAGTAATAACTTACGGGGAGTTTGACGTGGGGATATATGTAAATCGAGATACATGAGTTGCCGGTGTTATTTTTTGAACAATGAACCTATACCTTTTCATACATGGATAACAAGACGAATAGTGAGATTATTAAGGCGATGTGTACTTGGTCACAAGTTACATTCAAATTTAAAGATTAGAAAATTTATACCGTGAATATATTCGGTACTATTGCACACACACGGCCCGGCATCCCATAGTTAGGAGAACAAAGTGGTTCATAGATTTGTGCGAGGAGAGTGTGGAGGAGTGGGGCGAAGGACAAACCAGGCGTGGTACAGAATCTACTGATGGGTGGATTATAATGCTTTTAATAGGGGAAAGAGAAGAAATTGAAAGGGTATCGGAAAGACGGGGAGGAGGGAGAAATTTCCGATGGAGCAGAGGCTCGTATTTGATATACCTCCGTGATGATGAAGGAAATAATTCATAATTGTAAATGGGAATTTTATCCTAGAGACATCAGAGATCTCATAGTTCACGATTATATAGATGTGTGAAACCATAGTAAATACCAAAGAAATTGGCGACAGGATGCGCATGTAGGGAGGAAAAGCAACGAAGTTTTCAGCTAGCTAGTTATAAAAAGATCAGCACCAAAGCTTATTCGAGTATAGCTATCAAAAATAGGAAGGAGAAGGGTAAACTCTGCGTATCTGCACGGAAAGAAGAGAGTGAGAAATGGAGACCAGATCTATTTGACTCTGACATTATCAGCATCCATGAACTAACACCCAGATAATAAACTGTCTGATTTCCCTACAGAGTTATTGAACAACGTTTACCTCCAAAGTGAAATATATGAAGTGGAATTTTGAGAATTGATATTAAATGCTGCCATGAAGAATGTGACAGACTCACTACTAACGTTTATAATATATGTTAGTGTCGAATGGGTTAAAAACATTAAAGATAGAAAATACAAATGAAATGAAATTTTTCACGCTTGGGAAAAAATATTATTTATTTGAAAGGTTTTAATAAAAGAAGGATTGTATAAATTTCTGAAAGGTATGTTTATGTACTTAAATAAATTTGGAACAATTGGATACGAAAAGATCAAATATTTATAGCAAATAAAGCTCTTAATGAAGATAGTATGTTAATCACTTTAAATGTAATTACATACTCGACGATGTGATAAATTATAACAATAGTATCACTTTGATTCTAGATGAATTAATATGTTATATCCCTACTATAAAAGTATACATAGGTCAATATGTTGAAAAAAGTGAAACTGCTAAATCAAATCATTTTGTTTGTAATCCTTTAGAGGTGTTCCAAGACCCAGGTATGGCATGTATTTATTCAGATATTGTAGAACGCCAGTATATAGGAACACTAAAGCCCCATTATTAAGAGTAGTACATTTCTCTGAAGATTATAGTTATAACTTTTCCTATTATACACTATGTACCTTTTAATCGAGCCCAATTTGGGGTCGTTCGTGTAAAGTTTATTTACGAAAGAAGCTCCGTTAAATAGTGAAAAAGAAAGAGTTTTCAGATGTTCAAAACACAAAAGTTGTATGGGTTATGAGGATTTTTTGCTAAACTAATGAAAGTTCAATCACTAATATTTAAAAATGATGGAGAATATCTTGTCAGAAAAGCTGTCAGGACGGGAATAAATACAGTTTAGGATATCGCTATAGGTGTTAACCCTAGTTGGTAATTAAAAAGAGGCGTATAGTAGGTGTCTCTGATGAAATGTTAGATGTTGTTGAACGAAAAATAACTCTTAAGATGACTGGTAAATGTGTAGGTCGTAATAAAAAAAATTGTGAAAAGATCTTTAAAGAAGAAGAGGAAAGCAAAAAAAATCGTTGAATAAAAAAGTATTCTCAATCACCATTTAAATAAAAATAATAAATAATTTTTACATTAACTCTGCTTATTATTATTCCAGCTGTCATATATATAAGGTGCATTTCCTCCACCACTCTAGTCATAATTGTTGTAAAAGCAAATAGAATCTCTCTTTCACTAATCTAACGTAGCCCAATATAAGTGAAATTAATTTACGTCAGTGTTAAACCAATTCAAGCTATCACAGATATCGATATACCTCTAGAATTCAAAATACTCGGTACTTTAGATCAATATCTCGATCCATCGAATGTGTTTTTATATTTAATAACAAAGTTGGTAATTGAAAATGTTACCAATCTTCCTATTACAGATGATCATGTACACGGAAATATTTCCTGCATATGTTTTTTAACCATCCTCAAGTGTGTCTCAATGAAATATCTCTTGGAGCATCCGGTGCAAATTTATCTGCTGAAGTAAGAGGGATTAAGCCGAGAATTGTAGTGCCTCGAGTGTTATTGCAAAAAGTTTGTGAATATTGAAGAATAATCATCAGATAGTTTCAAAGAATGAATGAACTAGAAAACAAATATAATCTTCCATTGTAATTCTCTTTAATTTTGTCTTTAAGCTCATTTGTAAAATTTTCCTAACGCTAAAAAAATGGATCCGTGAGTATAACATATCATAAACAATGGATACCCCGTAAACACAAATTAACGCTTTTAATTCAAATCTATATTGTAATTTCAATTGTATTAATAACTATATCTACGCACTTATGAACTAGTCCCTCACTTTCTAGAATCGCTCAATTTCGTCTTCCTTTGTAAATGTATATGCATAAGTCTTGACTTTTAATGTTGGATGAGAGAGAGATGAAATATGTTTATAGATTTTTCAGTATAACCTTGTGAGAAATTCCAGTGAACGGGAGAAAACTTTTAGACCTGACTAGATAGCGACTAAAATTCTCTACTATGAGAGATATTGGAAGTCAAGAGAGTTTTTTTTTAGGACGATTTAATGATACTGTCAAGGATTATCTAAGTATTAATATTCTGTAATATGCACAGAATGGTGTTTGAGCTCGGAGAAAGTAATAAATGGAATTTGTTCATTAACTTAACGAGAAATGTTTTATTGCAGAGGAACATCTGGACTCATTCTGTGTATATTGGGGTATCTAACATTCACCGTATATATATTAGTTTAATCTTATTAAATGCTTTGTTTGGTACACACGAAAGATAGTGAAACCCTATAAACCTTGCATGAGCACTGTCTTACTTTGGTGAATGAAGTATGACCGATCATTCACCTACAAGATCTCTAAGACCTAGACACTCGCCACAAAGTACTTTCGAAGATCTAGATCAAAAAAGAGTACTTAAAAGTGGATTTTTTCATGAAGCAGAAATGCATGCTCGTGAGAGATGATTTAGTGGATAAAGTTGGATCCATTCTGATATAAAATCAAATCATATCGAATCCCTCTACGCAGAGGTTAAGACTGATATGTTATGGAAGCACTTTTGCTAGCAAAATTCGTTTGAAGAACTTATAAAAAAAAATATAAAAAAACAAAATATTGCAAATCGCTAATGACTCTCCTGACAAAGGTTGCAAGAAGTCTCTATTTCAATTAGTCACTGTGCCGAGAACAATGTTCAAATTTAAACAAGCCTATGAGAATTTATTCTAGATTGGTATGTGTATTTTTTTGGGAGATATATTTATTGTCCGCTTGTTTGTTACTATCAAAAGGGATGAATTGGTCATTGTGCTTCCACTGGAATTATTAAGGAGGTCAACATCTTCACCATTTATTTTTGGTATTATAAAATCGAAAGAATCGAGATTTGTTTCACCTAAGCTTTGTTGTCATATCAGAGTGTCATATTTCTAAACTTCACAATATTATACGCAGAGGCATTTCATATAATTCAAAAAAAGAGATATATATCTTTTTCACTCGCATGGCAACCCAATACATGAATTTTTACTCCGCGTTTCATTTGAATCTCCGCCTAAAAGGAAATACTTTTTAAATCTGCCTCCACATAATTTAGGATTTGTAAATTGAAGAGATTAGTCCAGTTTGTTTTTTCTAGATGAGTGTGGCTTTTTCTTTATCTCACGAAGCCTATAGGGATATAGTGTGTGTTACTGAGAAGATTAAGGAATCAGCTCATATGATGCACTGTCAAAATATATATTTTTAGTTTATCAACATAAAGTTAGTTTTACAACGATTAACCTTATTGTGATTAATTAAAGATGATCTACTGCACGCAGCTTTTAATAATTTACTAATATAGTTATTAATAACATCCTAAAAACAATTTTCAACCATAAAGTGTAGATGCAAGAATTTATAAAATAGAGAACTACTTCTTTCATTCAAAGGCATTTAAATAGCAAGTAGCAATGCTGGAACTCTACAAAATGAAATTAACACCATTTGATTTTCTTGGTTTATCAAGCATTGGCTCTATGTGCATTTTATAAATGCCATTAAAATGAAAGAATAGTTTCTTATTTCATTGGTTATCTACATTTGGTTGAATATAAAAATGTGTTTTTGATGGTACTATATATTACTATTAGTAAATATAATATACAGCATTGTACTGCAGTATTAGAATCTAATTGATAATAGGTGCCTGGCATATATATAGCTTTTTAATTTGAAAAAATAGCTAAACTCTTTTCAAAGTGAAACATACATAAATTTTGGCTTTATATTGATAAAAGTCAATATTATCAATATTGCGATCATCACTTGAGGTTTATTGTCTTTTCAAATAATCTGAATATTCAAGGTATTCCACCAATTCTACTGTTATTCTCAATCAACCTAACCTACTTATAAATTTACTTACTTTGAATCAATGTTGGACAAATGTTTGATGTAGTCACAGTGTAAAGGAACATATTTATTTCTATTTAAAATTTGATATTAATGAATTGGAGCTTTCTAACAAACAGATAAATAATGCAAACTATGAATAATTATAGTTCGAAAATACAATAATATATATATATATAATATTTATATATAATAAAATATATATAATATATATATATATTTTATCCATATATATAAATTAATATATTAATAATTATATTAATATATATATATTATTATAACAATGATATATATATATTTGATTAATATATTTTATATTTATATATTATTATTATATTAACATTTAAACTGAGCAGTTGAGTGATAAGGTAATTCCACAATAACCCCACAGTAATTTTATATATCACCACTGCTTTAGGGATAAATGTATATAACCTGGGCCCAAAGCAGATGCATTTCTCAGACGTTATTAAAGTGTTATTTGACTCATAGTACTTAACTGACCACGGAATGGACCTATATTTAATAGTAAAGCGCGAGAATAATATTTGTTCTGTAGGAAGTAGAATAAAATCACCCACTCCAATCAGAGAAATCACACGCCGTCTACTATTCTAGTACCTCCGTCTCACATTATCTGGAGGCAGAGTACACGTAGATACAGGTGACACTCGTTAGCAGAGTGAGTAATATACTTTATAAATATATAATGAAAAATAAAATCAAGATATAAAATATGTAATAAATAATTATAAACCGAGGAGGAATATAATGTATGTATTATAACAACTGCTACTAAAATTCAAACCGCTAAATGTGATATGGATATTATTTCAAATAATTAATACCCTGACAGTATACTTCACAATATGCTATATTTAGGGTAATGTGTAACCTGGGCTAGTGAACCGGTAACCGGGGCCTCCGGCCTCCGTTAGCCCCTAGGCCCCGTCCAAAAATTACAGGAAAAACCGGGGTTTTTTACTGGGGTTAACTGTAAATATTTACACTCTAATATAATAGAGGGTTTAAATCATACAAAATTGAAAATATTATTTTAATTCCATTCTCTTTGTATATATAATTGAATCAAATATCAAATCATAACCTAAATATGATAATCACAAATTTTTTTTCTTTAGGTATTTACTGAAAAATATTCAAATATAAAATTTGAATAGCACATTTATTATTATTCCAAGTTTTTAACGATAAAATATTTTAAGATTATATATTTGAGAATATATCTCCACACTAAAATCATGAGAAAAATATTTGTAATATCATGTTCAGATTTGAGTTAAAATATTTAATGTTTATATTTATTTAAAGCAAAGTATCTTTCACAAGAAATATCAATAAAATATTCTTCCAAAATCTCTTTATTCAAAAATTATTTATTTATTCATTAAATATATATTAATATTATATATATTTATATATATATATTATATATATATAATAATTAATATATTAATATTATTGCTCTGAAAATCATAATAAATGAAAGCATATAGATAATACGTCCTAACTATAATAAATTATAATATTATATTTTTAGTGTAGGTAGTTATATATATATAGTATATATGTGGTATATTAATAGTATATATATATACTGACAAGTCACCCTATATATATATATATTACCTTATATATATATATATGTATAAGCTTGGGGGAAAGTGAAGGGATCCCATACCCTCAGCGCCGACCAGGTTTTGTGTCTGTAACTATTTGCCACTTAAAATGACACACGAACGTTAATGTTGTACACCGACAGCAGATTAATGAGCTGTTTTAATATTTAAAGACCTGAGGACGAGCGCCAAATATCTCCTTACACACATAACTTGTCGTGTTTACAATTTAAATGCTATATATTACCAATACAAACACTTTTCGGCCTTGTAGTTATATAGGGATTCCCTACTGTCTCCCATACCAGTAAGAAAATATATATTGTGGATGCTTAATAAAACAGTAATTAATTATCATATTAAAATTATCTAATTGCTTTTTTTTAAAAACTAAAACAAAATAAACAATAAACAAAAGCAAAAGAAAAAAAGAAAAAAAATAACCTTAAGGAACTACACATCTTCGCACTAGTATTGATTTTTTTAGAATTTTATTATAAAATTCAATATATTTTTTATTACTATTATTATCATAATACTAAAATTTCTGGTTTTTATCATTTCTAAATTTAGAAAAATTAATTTTTGAATTTAATTATATAATTTTCACCAAAATAAAATAACAATTTTTTTCATTTTCAATTATTTCTTCTAAAAAACATTTCCTTCTATAAAGATTTTAAAAAAAATACATTATTTAACCTATATTACTCTCTCTAAAATCATATAATCAATATATATATAATAGTATAATAATATAAATAACTATATATAACTATATAAACAATACTTATTATATAATAATATATATAAAAATAAATATAACCTATATATAATATGATTTATAGGTTAGATTAAAGAGTAATCTTAATTAATCATATTAAATATCTTCTTTTTCTGCATAAAGTAAATATATTATATAATATTAATTATATTAATTTATATATATAATAATAAATATAAATAGTAATATAATATATAATATAATATATTAAATATATATAATATATAATAATAATAAATTATATATAATATATATAATATATAAATATTATAATAAAATATAATATATAATAATAAAAATATAAAATATAAATATATATCTATGATTTAATTCTTATATTTATAAGAATTTATATATAATATATTATTAAAAATATAAACATTTTAATAACATATAAAATAATTATAATAATATAAATATATATATTATAATATAAGATGTAAATATATATAAATAGTATATATATAGTATAATATAATATATTTATAAAAGATATATAAAATATAACAATACTAATAATATTATATATATAGTATATATAATAAAAATATATTAAATAATTATATTAAATAAAAAAAAATTATAATATATAAATAATAACCCCAACCCTTTATTAAACAACAGGTTTTATGGAAATTATAAATGTAGTACATTATTTTATTTGTCTCTCACTCTCACACATATACACCAACTAATGGATTCCTAAACTATATATTTAAATCTATCTAATTCATCTTCTAGTTTCAGTTTTAATAACGATAGAAATGCCTTCCTAACTAACTACTATCCCTTCTAGATACCTAATCACATAGAATAAACAATTTATACTTGCAATTATCTATAATATATATAGATAAAACCAACTTCGCACAAACTTTATCCATTTGGCTATCTAATCATTCCCAAACACAAAATTAGCTGTGTCTGTCATCTCTATTTTCTCCGTGCCTTTCGTATATGCTCTCCCTCCTCTTCTAGCACAAAAAACTAAATACATCCACAATCCTTTCAATCACTTTACTAATCTGAGTTTTTCATCACAAAAGCATTAAAAAGCAAAAAGAGGTACTATAGCAACTTTCCCCGATAAATAGCAACACCTCCTTTTTTATCCTGAATATCCTACCAATTAGCGATATTTAAATAATATTTTCGTTAATGATATACAAAGTGTACAATTAACCAAACAAGAAATATCATTTACCCGCTACAATAATGTCTCATTCAATATATTACATCACCTAAACACACTCAATAATCACAAACCGCCCAAAACGAAAGAAATTATTCCCTCCTATAAAGCTCTGTATTAATATATCAATCCCCTGTACAAATATTGACAATGAAACATATATTATATTTAGTTGAATAATCTTTGTCATGTATGTGTATGTGTATGAAAATATATATACATAACAGACTGAACCTGAACAAAAATAAGAACACATAATTCAGACTTAACAATCATAGGGAAAATATATGAAGTAACACAGTATGTTCAGTGTGTCTAGCGAGATTTTCAAGCATTAGTTCAATAGGCATCGCACCCGTCAGAGCTCTTGGCTATAGTCACGACATGAAACCGGAGTGGCTAATAGATATGTCATTGAATCGCGCTTTTGCTTTAGATATAGTAGGTACCAGGACGGATATAAGTAAGCTCCCTGTTGGAATATAGTTTGAGGAGTAACTGGTAAGAGTTTAAAACTCTAGTGAATATCTGAATGAACGATCGATACTAGTTTTAGATTAGAACACATATCCGTTAATAATACTTAAGATCTCTTAATGACACTAACTTTTAACTAGAGGATGATATTTTGATAGGAGATATGTATGTAATATTATCTCGCAGTCTACTTAAAGATCTCCGAGCACACGCAGGTACTGTGCAACGTGTCGGGCACGTAAATTAGCTTCCTACCTTTTTTTTAAAAATTTATTTCTTAAAAAAATAAAGTGTCTTTATACAATGTGTGATCAAGATTTTACATGAATAGTATAATAATTACATAAACTGTCTACTGCATTTAATACCTAAAAAAAAACAATCATGGCTTGTGACATCTTAAATATTTTCTCTCAAAATATATTTTTATATGTTCAAATATAAAAAAAATAATATCAATTAAGAGAATATACATTATATTATATATTTCTACTATATATATATATAATATAATATATATTATATATATATATATATATATATATATTTATATATTATAGTATATATATATATATATATATATATAAAAAATATAAATAATATATTTTTTATAAATCCAATATATATATATAACCTAAATAACATATTCAAAACTAAAATTGTACACGCCATTTAACAAATACATACGTACACAAATATTTATATATATATAATATATATATATATATATATTAGTATATTATATATATATATATATATATATATTAGATATATATTATATATATATATTAATATATATAATATATATATATATATATATATATTAATATATATAATATAATATATTATAATATATATTATATAACATATATATATATATACTATATATATTATATAATATAATATATAATTATATTATATATATATATATTTATATTATATATATATATATATATTATAATATATATAATATATATATATATATATATTATTATAATATATATCATTTATATAAGTAAATGAATAAGTAATATAACAAATGAATGGGAGATATTTTATAAATATTATATAAGAGAAATAATTATAGGTAAGTCATTCTTTATATTTTAGGATAATGGGAAGCGAGAAAAGGTATTATATAGATTATAATAAATGTATTAGTAATAATACAACTATTCTTCAGGAAAAATGCAAAGTATATTTCTATGATCTTTATTACTGGTTCAGAAATTAGATTATTATAAAATTTGTATTAGTTAGAATGAGATAGAGAAGTGGAGCTATGCGGGGAGCTAATGATATAATTTAAAGTGAAGATATATATATTTTGAGATATTTTGTTCATCCACGAGAGAGGTATGTAATTGGAGAGACTGTATAACATGCTCTTTTGAGAGAGAAAATTATTCTAATTCTGTTCACGCATTAAACCGCGCACTCCTGCGCACATGTAATGAAGAGGTGATAGTTGAATGTTTTGGTTTGGGGGCCGCGGCCCCGCCTCGGCCCGCCAACGGTCACGGCCGGCCGGCTTCCGGCTACTGGTCCTCCGGTCCGGCCGCAAAATTTAGGGCAACCTGCCCGGACCGCTGGCCACTCGGCCTCGAGTGCAAATAACTCCGCGGCCCGGTCGGGTCCTAAACCTGGGCCGAAGCAGATTGTGCACGTACATGTAAGTGTTTGACGACTACGCCATCGGTGGGTGATTTATTGGGCACCACAGGACAATTCTCGGGCCTTTTAATCTGTTTTTAGTCGTGTGGGCGAGTGAATCATCAAAGAGCCTTACTGTCGGACTCGAACGCATAGGTGGAAACCCCAGTGTTCACATCCGCACGCACAAGCATAGTGGAAATTATTGTGATAGGGGTATTAATCTTTTATACTAGGCTCAGAACTGGTTATGAGAATTTAGCTAGCAAATTGATTCTAGAGAAGAGCACTCAGCAAGTTAATTAGTATTCACCACGATTTATTAAAGATATTATCACTCGCTGGCGTGTGAGCTTTGAAAGTCTCTGGTTTGTTTTTGCGCATACGCCGCAAGTGAGGACCGGTGGAGTAGATTGAGCGGCGGTATGTGGTGTTATTGTTGGGATGTTATTCACTGTGCTTGGATCTATATCCCCGAATGTTATTGGGGAATAGCGAACCAGAGAGGTGGCAAGTAGTAGGTCAATACACTTACGAGCGGACATTTCTGCTTGGGCCAGGTCACATCCAGCAGTGTGAAATTTACTGTAGGGGTTATTTTTTGAATACCTATCACACACTGCGGTTGAAAATATATACTTTATATAATAGTGTATTAATAAGGGTATAATACTAGTATATAGGGATATCCATATATAAAGAGTAAACTGTTAAGGATTTATTTGGTATAGTAATATAGAGTTATATTTTTAATTTAGAGTAAGTGGTATGTATATATAGGATAAGTATAACATATATTATAAGCTTGAGTATTTATATTTAATATATAATATATTATTGAGTATGTATAATGTTAGTGATATAGTGATATAGTGATTTAGTAGATAGAGATTATTAATTATGAGTTAGTGAAATATAAAACTCATAAATTGAGTAGGCTAGTATTATTTATTAAGTAAAATGAATAAGAGGATGTGGTAATGAATATACGCAATATAATTACTTTTTCTATTAATATGAAAAGTTAAAAATTTTAGGAAAATGAGAGAGAAGAAGAAAAATTTGTATTTAAGTTTTATTATATTATGAGGCAACAGGCAGTATGATATAAGGTACTCATTAAATTAGGGAAAAGTATATATTAAATATATACTATCTATTATGTCGACGAGCACTTTGGTTCAAGTAACTTGTGGTTTACTTAAGTTACATGTTTTATTTTGGTTTTCTTGTAACTTGGTAACTTGCAGTTTCTAAAAACCACTGGTACTTGTACTTGTACTTGGTTACTTGAGCCTTTTGTACTTGGTACTTGGTGCTTGGGTACTGTTGCATAGTACTTTTGTTTCTATATCTTTCTGTTTATTTATGTGTCTTTCTATTATTTTCTCTACGCATTAAATTGTAAGTATATGTTGCTATATATAATGTTAAATTAAATATTAACATTTGCCATATTTTGATCTGAATATAAAATACTGAATATTATGATGATAATGTCGTTGTGAGTAGGAATATATGGAGTATGAAAGTGATATATTATAGGTTATTTATAACATAATTATTAAATATTATAATTAAAATGAGGACATAGATTAGTTATGATTGCTAATTGTGGTAGAATGTTGATCACCTAATTAGTAATTCTCATTGATATATATTTATATAATAAATAATTGTATATATTAGATATATATATTTTGTATATATAGGGTATTATATGATATGAATTACAATTCAGCAAGTCATCGTGTTTTCCCAGAGGTTGGCGTACAACATGGCACCGGGGAAAACAAAAGTAGTAGAAGAATAGTGACACAAGTCGAAAAGAAAGGCCCAGCCTTAGCGATCCCCTTACCTATTAGTAAGGCACTCTGCGGCATGGAGGGTCATAAATTTGGCCCACACCAAAGAGCTGTACAACGGGGACTCGGAGCAACAGAGACCCACGTGCGAATGGGAGCGTCGCATGGCCTGGGGTTTCACATTCCCTTGTGGCAGGTTGGGTTCACAACCATATACAATGCCCGGAGCAAAACTCCTGCAATTCACTTCGCGTATTATGTCTATCTGTTGTCTTGTCGGTCGATAGCTCCGCGCCAAAACTCACATTTACATCGCATTCATGACTCTTTCGAGCTGACTCAGTCGCTAACTTGTGTATATTCGGGTCTCCACAGCCAGTCGACTTCCGCGAACTCATTCACCTTAGCTCAGTAGGTGCTAGTCCGCTTATGAACCAAGGAGTGAGTCTGACATATAAAAACAAGAAACTGCCTTTACCGCATCAATAAATGACCAAAATGTCTAAATCGTACCTTACATTAGTTTTATCTCGGCATTTTAGTTCCGTTTTATTGTTTGCACACGCGATACACGCTGTATACGTCTCCACTTTCCCTCAATTTTATACAGATGTTCTTCTCAACAGCCAATGAACTAACTGCGCCTCCTAAAGATGGAGTCCATATGAACACATGGTCTTTAGATTTTATTATGGCTCGTATCTTATTCAACTGGCCACAGACCATATTCTCAAATACCACAATGCACTTGAGTCATTATACACGTTAAGTAACTATAACTTATATTACGCCTCCGAGTAAAAATTACTAGACTTGCAGCGCTCTAAGCTTGAGTCTCTTGACAAAAGAGGAATCTCGATAGAAGGAGATTGTCTATAGAAGTGTTGCATAACACCGAGTACACATCTCTCCGCTGAATTATCGGCAACCTCTATATCGCATTCCTAACGTATACATCTCGGTCAATGCGCAGGCGTCTGGTGGCATCATCATTCGCCGTTGTTCGCTATGAACAAATCGCTATATATATAAGGATTCTAAAAGTCTTGAGTAAGTTCGTGTCTAAACTCAATCACTTCGTGCTCTCCTCTATGCTGAGCCCCATCTGATAACAAAGGGCTTCACATCTCAGCGGGGACTGTATTCACTTTGTTACCAACCATTAAAACCCCTCCGTACTTAATGTATTCCGAATTTGTAGAACTTAACTCTTATAATTCGCTCTTGAAGACAATAGAAGGTCGTTATTTACTTTTCAAACCCCTCCTTTACAGCAATTCCTGGGTCACAAACTCAAGTATCTACAATGTGATATTTCTAGAACTCTCAATACTCTGTACTCTCAGGACAAACTATATATAATATAATCCATAATCTTTAAGTGAGTGCTAGTGTATATTGGTTGTGAGAAGAATTGATAAATCGAGGAATGAAGTAGTAGTTGGTATATATATATTATATATATATATATATATTAGATGATTTGAGTGGTATAAATTAGTTGAATAGAAAAGAAGTAAATATAAGTATATAATAAAAATTAATAAAAATGAATAAGTTAACAATTATATTACTAATATAATATATATTATTATATAGGCGATGAGAGGGGATTGATGTCATGATTTGAGTTGTATAACATAAGCGTGGTGAAAAGTTGGTATTATGGATGGTGATTAAGAGTGTTCTGGCGAATTGTGAGGAGAGTTGACAATTTAAAGTCCGGTATGTTAATTGTAACGCGTGGTGACATTGATATGATGGTTGGGAGCAAGTTAACGGGGGTATACGAATAACCCTGTGGAACTTTTGTATGAAATATCGCCGGGAGTAATAAGTTTAAGTATGAAGTGAATAGTGTAGGATAGATTTATAGAGTCAGTAATGCACGGGAATATAGTTCCTTTGGAGGTGTGCCGAGAGAGGAAGTAGGAGTGAGTTTGCGTGAGTCTGATGCAGAGGCGCATAGAGCTGAAAGGAACTAGAATTTAGGTTGGCGAGTAATAAGAGAGAAAGGTGAATTCGTTGTACCTAGAAGAGAGTTTTTGTGTAGGACATGGATGGTGTGAACTCAGAGTCTGTGAACATTTGTAATAGAGTATATGGCTCGATCGGGGATAATGAGAGAAGAAGAAGATATAACACATTCACTAGTTATGCAGCGAAAATTTGGATGATGAGACCTTTGGCTGCAAAAACGCAGCGTTTATTGAGATAATACGGTTTAGAGAATTTCGCGAGAAGCTCTATGGTACTGAATGAGGGTGTGTAGTGTGATGCGATGTGTTGTGTTGTGCAAGGCTTCTGAATGGATCATCAAAAGTATGTACTGGATACGGATAGTGGAGAGAGAACTCTGCGTGTTAAAGGGAATGAATAGAAGGATTTTTCTTGAGACTAGAGTGACAGAGAGGTGCTTCTCAACTTATTATATAAAGTTGTAATAAAAGGGGTCGGAACTGGAGGAGTTATGTGGGTGTCTTTAGGGTATGTGCTTCTTTTCTCGACTAGTTGCCGATCAAGTAATCCTTCCTGGTTCTGTCTTCTAACGGTACTGTGTTTGTTTTCCGTTTTCGTGCACGTTTTGGTAGTGGCTCAGCTTCGGCATTCATTTTGTACCTTATTGGATCGTTTCCTTCGAGTTCTTTAGTGAGAAGCAGCCGTGAGTGATGTATATATAGTAGCGATCC
>JABUQX010056968.1:35000-36113 GCA_015478945.1 Trachelipus rathkii | reverse complement strand
CCGAGAAGAGATGTGCATAAAAGTTCAGAAAAACAACTCAAGTTTTTCCTACTAATTAATTTTTGTACCTTTGTTTTTTGTTATTTTAACTATGAGATAATTTACAGCATCTATAATTGACTCGTAACTCTCATACTTATGCTTCCACCTAGTATGCGAACAGAAATTGGTACTAATAAAATCTAATTTCAGACCCTACGAAATGCTAATTCGCTTATGTTATAGCCTTAATAGAAACTATACATAATTATATTGAGTAAAATTACAAAAAGTCATTAATAGTCAATTTTTTGGATAAAGTTCGTAATATATTTGCAAAAAATTGCTAATATCAGTTTGTCCACTCCAGCAGTAAGATCTGGTCCCTTGGAATGAAACGAAACAAGTTACATAACGGACATTTTGGGTTAATAGCTTCTCCAAAGTTTGTAAAGTTGTTGTTTTTGATAAGTTCTTCTACTCACCTGTGACAGAATTATAAATTCGCTTTTGTAAGGAAAATTAGTTTTAGATTCCAAATCTATAATAATAATAATAATAATAATAATAATAATAATAATAATAATAATAATAATAATAATAATAATAATAATAATAATAATAATAATAATAATAATAATAATAATAATATTAATAATAATAATAATAATAATAATAATAATAATAATAATTAATTAATTAATTAATTAGTTTTTATTTAAAATATTAGTTTTTCCTGTATAATTTAAGTAATTATTATAAAGCTCAATCGATTAAATTATGTGTAATTATTTTTTCGTTTTTAACGAATTGTATCACTATATTTCTTTTATTAAAGGACTTTTATTTGGTTTGTTCAGCTGCAGTCGATGTAAACTTTTCACACAATTTCCAAATCTTAAGTTTGAAGGGTTGTTTAGCTCATTTTATTATTAATTAATAACATTAATTTATTTTTTTTATTTTAAATTTGTTGACAATCTCTCATTATTTTCACACAATTGGAAATGTAATATATATATATAATATATATATATATATATATATATATATTATATATATAATATATATATTATATATATATAATAATATATATATATATATATATATATATTATATTATAACTATATATAT
>JABUQX010056968.1:25000-27500 GCA_015478945.1 Trachelipus rathkii | reverse complement strand
TCTTGCATCCTCCATCATTCTAACACCAATCCCCTACCACTCACACCTCTAATTTTTTCAATAACCCCAATCCTTTACATTGAATAGCCAGGAGACATGAACACATTCCCTGCTCACTCGCTATTAATATTAAACCAATCACTTTCGACTCCATTTATTCTTACACACGCTTCACTATCGCCATATATACTTTTGATTCCCATTCAGAGCTAACCACCAACATCTGCCATAGAGCCTTCCTTTATTAATCCTAATCATGCGCCTGTTTTGCAAACCATAAAACCTAAATACAATTTATTCTATATATATATATATATATATTATATATATATAATATATATATATATATTATATATATATATTATATATACATATATATATATATATATATATATATATATATATATATTGGAATTTGTTGAAACTCTCTCCTTTCCAGTTAATTTGTTGCGGCACCAAGTGACATTAGCTAATTATCACAATCTGAATCTACCATTGCATACAAGACGCTGAATATATTGGCACAATGATTTTTCCTGTATGGAAAAGGGAAAAATGTTATTAGAAGTGATCGAAAAAAAAATTTAACATTACCCAATATATTATGGTTTAATGAAATACACTTAAATGAGAATGGTAGGAAGGCTAAGGAAGGTGAATGATTTCAGAGAGGAGAGATGTATGTGTATAAGTAATACATTCTTTGAACACAAGATTGTCCAAAAGTATACGAGAGTTGGTGTAGGCAGATGGATTGTGGATGGGAATATCAATTTCATATAATAATAATAATAATAATAATTACATCTTACATCCGCTCCCAGGAAGGCTCATGAGCCTGTCAGCACGGTCAGCCTCTTCCACTCTCCTCTATCCTCCAAGACCTCTTTTCACACTCTCCGCCGTGTTTCTGGCCACCACTTACAGAGCTTTTGACTGAGCCGTTCTGTCTCTTAGCCTCTCTCATTTTTACTGTCTTTCCCTTCACCGCTCCTCTAACCTCTTCATTCCACCATCGTGTATGTCTTTTTCGCGTTCCTCCTATCCATCTTCTTCTGAGGGTTTCATCTGCTGCTTTCATTACTACATTCCGAATGTCATCCACTATCTCCGCATTCATCATCTGTTCCATGTTTTCATTCAATCTTTCTTCATATTCTTGCCTTTTTCCCTGCTCTTTCAGTACCTCCATTTTAATTACGCTCCTCTTCTCCCCCGCCTGCAGCCTCTCCACCTTCATTCTTAAATCCGCCACCAGCAATCTGTGATCAGAGTCCAAAGACACTCCCGGCAATACTTTTACATTTTGTACTATTCTTCTATGACCGATTTCTGGTCAAATTTGTCTGTTGTGCTATTCCACCTGTACCTTGTAAACCTGTGTGAATCTCTCTTCTTGAAAAAAACTGTTCATGATTTTCATATCCTTTCTCATGCAGCAATCTATCAAGGCCTCTCCTTCCACGTTCCTGACCTCCTCTCCATACGGCCCCAATATCCTCTCCACTTCACTTCTTCTCCTCCCCACTCTTGCATTAAAATCTCCCACCAGCACAAATATTTCATTTTCTCTTCTTCCCACCTCCACCCTCTCTTCCATCATTTCCATAAACTCTCTTTTTTCCTCCATTGTGTGCCCCTGCTGCGGTGCATACACCTGAAAAAGGTATAATTTTTTCCTTTTCATCTTGAAAGTGCATGCCATAAGCCTCTCATGTATACACTCCACACCCTGTAAAAATGGCGACATCTTCGGTCCCACTATCATACCTACTCCGTGCTTCCTGACTCCCTCCTCCACACCTTTATACATTAACACAAATCCTCCTCCCAAATCTCTGCCCCTCTCCTCTCCCCTCCCCTCACCCTCATTTCCGCCAGTCCCATTACGTCTATCCTCCTCTCCTCCATCACATCCAAGATCTCCTCCTCCTTTCAACTGTATGTAGCTACATTTAGTGAAGCACATCTAAATTTGTTCAAAGAATTGTCCTTATTCATCGTTTAAAGGGTCTGATTCCAAAAGGTGTGTGTGTATCCGAGGCTAGTCCTTGAGAATTGCAAGCTGGTTCTTTCAGGCAGCGGCTTGCTATGGCTGTCCTGCCCTAGTCATTGCTTCGTTAGGGTTATCCAGGGTGAACGACGAGGATGTGGAGTTGGACTTCTCACCCCAATAATAATAATAAAATAATAATAATAATAATAATAATAATATAATAATAATAATAATAATAATAATATAATAATAATAATAATAATAATAATAATAATGTAAGTCTTCTTTATACTCTTTATACAATTTAAGAGGGGCATAAACTGAATTGTAATGGTTAATTTCAGAGAAGAGTAAGTTTCCCAATTTTAATTCTTTATAAATTTATATAAAGTTCACTTACAATTAAAAATGAAGCTTTAAACTTTTTTTTTTAAAGTAAATATTCAAAATTCACATATCTTTAAATTCACTCTATTATTTTCCTTCATCATATTAAACTATGTG
>JABUQX010056968.1:0-22500 GCA_015478945.1 Trachelipus rathkii | reverse complement strand
TTCCCCTAATGCACTTTTTGTAATTTTTTTTTTCTGAAATTCAAGGCCATATAGTAGGTAATAGGCACACAAAAAAATAATAATGTAATTCTAATAATAATAGTTTTATTAAAGTTTAAATAAAACCTCATTCAGCCTGACCTTGGAGGGGTGAATCGCCACCATTGAGGGGTGAATTGGACTATCTGTTTAAAATTCCTCTTTTATGTATAAAATTCAATTTTATATTTTAATTTTTACTAATATAAGTAACTGTTTATCATATAAATAGTAATAAGTAATAAAAATGTCAATAATCGATACATTTTGGCACTTTTTGAATTCGTATTTCTTTATATAATTTCTTTTTATTTTTATTTTTACTTAACTATAAGTAACTATTCTATATAATATTTTAAACATTAATTATACATAATAAAAATGTCAATCATACGTAAATACGAAAACAACTGTGGTCCGATTCACCCATCATCTATTTTTAGCGGGGGCGTGGAATCCGGACGCAAGTTAGGCCCGTAAGATTTAGCCACTATAATGTTTGAACCAAAATTTACTTTGGCATTTAAAAGCTAACATACTCGACGCCGTAACACACTCCGAAATAATTAAAATCCATCCCACAAGTTTTTCATTTTATAACAAAGTTAAAAAAAACTCCACCATTTTTCAAAAGTGAAATTCTATTGAAAGGCATTTTGGTCCCTATTATTACTATTTTTTTAAAAATAATAAAACTCTTGTAGAATTAAAGATGATCTAATTAAAACTTGTAGTACTACTTGCGTGGGGCCCCCCTTTTAAAAATTTAAAAAAAATGAAAAAAAAAGACCCAAAAAAAAAAAAAAAAAAAAATTTTTAAAGTTTTTTTTTTTTTTTTTTTTATTTTTTTTTTTATTTTAGAGTGACCCGAATCATACCGCTGCTAAACAGAGGTGGCCAGTCACGCTGCCGACGCTCTAAATAAATATACTAATACACCTACTATATACATACATATATATACTTATATATATACTAGTCTATATACTATATTATATAAATATATATATTATACATATATAATATAATATATATATATATATATATATATATATATACACCGTATATAGTTTAAAAAGTATATAATGCATTTCCCCAGCACAGTGGTTTCTTTCACCCAAACGCAATAAAACTAATCTTAAAAACTGCAATAAAAATTTTTAATGGTTAAATTTAAGTTTGAAAAGGTCAAGGTATGTGTGGTTGTGACATATGGTCCATCTGAGGGTAATGTTGAAGAGATTGTGATTTTCTGGGATAATCTGAATGATGCTTTGGATTTTCCTTAACGTTTTGAGTCGCTTGTAACTCATCCTCAGGAGGCTACAAAGACACACATATACATAATATTACAAAAAAGTTAAAAGATGAAAATTTAATGACATTATAATTAATTGGCAGACAAGAATAAAATTGAAATTAAGATTAAGATTACAATTACATATAAAAGGCAATAATGTTACAAAAATTTTAAGTGATGGATGCGGGACACGATTCATAATCAATGCATTATTTTTCATCTTTTAATTCTTTTGCAATATTATGTATATGTCACTCTTTGCAGCCTCCTGAGGATGAGTAACGAGCAACTCGAAACATTGAGGAAAATTAATCAATCTTTATGGCTCTTGTTCCATTCCTAGTCATCCAATTTATACTATATGGATCAATGATGCCTTAAACCTAAACCTAACCTATATAAATCAATGATACTGTAAACCTAGACCTAATCTAAATTTATTTATGCTACCCAAATATATATATATATATATATATATATATATAATATATTATATATATATATATATATATATATATATATATTATATATATATATATATATATATATATATATATATTATATATATATATTTTTTATATATATATTTTTATATTATATATCTATATATATTTATATTTATATTATATATATATATATATATATATAATAAAACTTCCTTTTAATATGCTTTATCTTCTTCTCAGAGGGTAACATGGGGTCTATAGGAAATCAAACTTTAAGGCTGGCTATCCCAAACGAGCGCCACCTACGTGTGCACAGTCGAGTTTTAATTCTTGCCCCAGGAAGGTAAAACTCAGACTGCTAAGCAGAGGATTGAACCAGCATCCTCTCTTATGAGAGTCGGCGAGTCAACATCATATGCCACGAGGCATTCTCTCTCTCTCTCTCTCTCTCTCTCTCTATATATATATATATATATATATATATATATATATATATATATATATATATATATATATATATATATATATATATATATATATATATATATATGGTCAGCATCCCGAAAGCATCATGCCACACATGTAACTAAAAAACTATAACAGATACAGGAAAATAAATAATACTTTATTAATCATGAGACATTTTTATCAATGAAATTAAAAAAAAAAAAAATAACGCTTTTAAAAAATTTTAAATTATTAAAAATGTTGGAAAACTATGTTAATGATCGTTTTTTGAGAAGAACGAAGAGCTCTAGCGCTCCGAGGGAGGCTATTAAATGATCAAATTTTTTTTTTAACTAAAAGATACCCTAAGGTAAAACCTAAAGATGGACAGAGTCGGGGGTTCTCGGCCTACCGGGGGACTGTATTACAGCTGTCCATAAATTGTAAAAAAAAATAATATAATAAAATTAAACTTTTTTCCTGAACTTAATAAAAAAACAATATTTGGTAATTCTTGCTCTCGTTCTACTGCAGAATGGAAGGTTACTCAGAGCATACGCTGCCAGTTCAATTTTCAATACTAATATTAATAAATATTAGAATAAAATAATTTTTTTTAAAGTTTCATTTCATGCCAAACTTTTAAATAAAAATTTATTTATATTTATGTGAGCTATTAAGTTTTTTAGTATACTGCATGTTGCTGTTGGGAGAGCGGCCTATATATAAGGTATATATATTATATATATATATATATATATATATAATATATATATTATTATATAATATATATATATTATATTATATATATATATAATTATATTATATATTATATATATATATATATATATATATATATTATTTTTTTGTAGCATATAAATAATTGTTAAAAAAATTATTATATTTTATGTAATAAATATTTTAAGACATTTATTTGAATTTTTTTTGTCTACAGACAACAGCTCTGTAAGAAATTAATTTTTTGATTAAATGTTTTAAATATTAAAAAAAAAATAAATAAATAATTCACATTCTTTTGATAGGATACACTGCCTACCTTGCTTGGTTATACCATAATATCCTAGGTTATACCGTGTCTGCTGCAAATTTTCATATCTAAAGAGGCAAATATTAAAACTACAGGCATAATTTCAAAAACTGGGTGGCACTCACTACCAAAAATTATTACATTTTAATGCAAACTTACTTACTTAATATTAAAAGCCATTTTATTGAAAGAATCATACGGTCTCACAAGGAATTCACTCACAACACAAGAGCTCTCCAGACACCAAATTGCATTATTTCATGAATTAGGGCATGGGCTCAACCTCATGGCAGTACCACACAAATCTTTGCACTGGCTTATTATTTTAAGTCATACTGCAAATATACCTTATTCATTTATATAAAAAAAAAGATAAAATTAATTTCCTGCCAGCGCCCCGCCTTATTAATTTCATTTTGTTTACATTTTTCGTTAACTTTGCTAAAATTCGTAAGCACGGAAATAGCAAACCTAGACATATTTAGGATTACAACGTTTCGTTAGCATCTTTACTAAATTTGTGCCTAAAATTGACATAATCGGAGATCGACTTTTTTTAGCATTTTACTAAATTCGTTAGCAAAAGTGCAAAAACGAAGACGCCTTAAAAACTAAAAACTATATCTAAACGTAATATACATGCTAACCACCAGAGGCCATCTGTAACCACTAGGCAACTAGGCAAATGCTAGCGGGGCCAGAATATGAGGGTGGGCCCTAAGAACGTGGCTAGGAACCGGCAGACAACGACAGCAAAAAAAAAAAAAAAAAAAAAAAAAAAAAAAAAAAAAAAAAAAAAAAAAATATATAATATTATTATATATTTATATATAATATATATATATATATTATTTTATATAATATTATATTATATATATATATATATATTATATATATAATATAAATATATATATTACAGTTTCACCACCACTCACGGCAAAGCTCTATTCAAGAAGGGGTGTTGCACGCCTCAGAAGTTCACACTTACGCCAAATCTACGCAGATGAAACCACATACGCACTTGAAAGTGGGGAAATTAAAGTTCCAGCAGAAACACAGAAGGAGAAGAGATTCCACAGAACCGATGTGGCAGAAAGAATGAAGCACCTCAGCGAACTAGCCTGTAGTTACCAATTATCCACACAAAAAAACTCAGTGCGCAGTCACAGGCACCCCTAGTGTTTTACGAGGCCCGTTTCGTTATATAGGTTTAGGTTGGGACGAGAGTTGACAATATTCCCTTCTAATAACTACTCTAGCTACCGCTGCTATAGTAATACCTATATTAAGAAAGAGATTTCTTCAGTCTACACTGTTTAAAGTAGAGTCAAAAAGTTGAAGAATGATACAGTTTTTATAGTTTTTTTGAGCCTTTTGTACTCGACTCCTGTCCAATAAGACCGGTAAGAGACAGAGCCCCCCCGATATGATGAGTGTAGTCAGTACCTCCATACCAAATAGCGGGATGGGCCCTTGTAGGATTTAGCTGGAGTTAACTGATAATAAGAGAAAAACATAAAGGTCTGCAGTCTATAACGAACGCCTGAGCATCGTTTTCTCTGTTGAGGTACCGCCTAATAGACAACCGTTTGTGAATTGATGAGGTGTCCAAATAAAATTTTGTTATGTTATAAGGCCCAAGTGGAATTGTGATATTTTATATTAAATTCTCACAGTGTGTACAGAAACGTGAGAGATGTGAGACGTCGATAAGATATGTATAGATATATATAGTGAAGAAATTATTAATTATAGTTTTGGTGTTCATGATACTGGAAGTTCAATCTAGTCTTTTAACATATAGTTATTATTTTTCAACAAGTTATTGAGGCGAATTCCACACGAATAATCCTAATTATCCATGAACCATGCTGAGAAAGAATATCGTGGAAAGTATTTAAGACGAGATAGGCTATTTCTAGAAGTATAATAAATAAGGAGTAAGTCTAATATTAGAAATGAGTTGAAGATAATTGTGTTTTGAACGTTAGGCTGCCCTTCCAACACTGAGGGAAAGTGTTAGTTTTGATAGGTGACATATGAGAATTAGATGATAGTATTGAACGGGGGCCGATAGATCTAGCACGAGCACATTCCCTCAATATAATTTGTGGAGGAACCATCCGTGATCCACCGCGCTACCTAACGTTACTTCAGATTTCAGGAGTCCTGCACCCGATCAAAATGTCATCACAGCAAAGCAATAGACATCGAGAGAGGAAGGAGGAGGGTGGGGGGGAGGAATGCCAGAATTCGCTCCAGGGTAGATGAGTTAGAAGAAAATAGGAGACCAAAGAGATTGACCTTTTTAGTAGATTTGGAGAATTTGCAACAGAACCGTCAGATCGAGTGGGAGAAAGCAATTTACCGAAGGTTGTTAGATAGATGTTTTTGCAGAGCCTAGATATAAAGATTTATTTACTAAGTTAGTGATCACTAGGATATAGTTAGTCAGCCTTGCGTATTCATGTAATAATTCTCCGTTTTGCTCGTCGAGAGTATCCTGCATACGATTATTCTATACTGAATTGATAAACTAGCATGATATTGATAGGAGAACGAGAATTATTTCACTCCAGATACGCAATTTACTACTGCTTCTACCTATATATAATTATATATATTTATTTATATATAAATAATGGCCATGAGATACTCAAAGTCTATATCGATCGAACCATGATTATGAGGAGAGAAAATTTAGTCAAAGAACGAATGAACCTGCTCATTCCTATATCAATGCGATTACAGTTCCCACAAATAGCTAGAAACCGCAGGCGTTAACCAGTAGTCAAAGCAGTCAACAGTCTAGGATATAAGTTAGCGTTAGAAAGCTACGGCAAGGCCAAACCAATCGCCCGATGTAATAGTGCAGAAAAAACGCGTATGGGCGGATTGAAAACTTGTTTTGGAGAAGAATAGAGTATTAAATATTAATAAGTAGATATTAAGGTTTAGTTGGTCAGAATCTACTAAATTAAGGAGCGAAGGTGTGTATTTATTATAGAGAGATAAACTTAGGACTAGTGGTAAAATATAGGTCAAGTGTGTGTTCAAGAATTAGAGTTTAGGACTCTCGATTCCGGAATGTGATGCTTGTGTATAGTTTCTTATTTAATTTAGTTGCTCCAGTCGATGAGATATGACTGAATGATTTCTAGGCCCATCCTCCCCCACCTATAATCTCAGTATGAGAAGACTCAATAACCATTCTAACGTGTTGTGTACTATTGTAAAATGCCCTAATAGAGGACCTCTAGTATTTTGGATATAATATAATAACAGTCTTAGAGAAGTTGTAATGATATTTACAAAAAGGCTGAGATATGTTCTGTTTATAGGAGAAAACTCTCTCTCTCTCTAAAAAAAAAAATTTATATTTGAGTATAGAAGAGATGAACGAAGATTTTAAAGCAATGCACAATCGCGAGGATGTTAGGGGTTTAGATTCGGATTCTTAAAGAGCTGTACAGGGAAGATTTTATAAGGATAATTACTATCACTCGGCACCTAGTAACCTCCTACCGGATATTCAAATGTATGAAATTCAAAGTTCTATATAGTATGTTTTCTTGCGATAGATAATATATTTTATAAAGAATTGTAGGGAGATTAAATTACTTAGCACATCAACACTAGGAGGCGGTTCAAGTCAGGGGACGGTGTCTCGCACCATTAGCGGGACTAAGAGAGGCAACGTGTACCCTCTCCACGGCTGACATATTAGACGGTTGCTAACTCTCTTTTTTCCAGTTATTCTTTTATTATTATATGATTATCCAGAATAAGTGTAAACATTTCTATAATTACCCAATTGTACATTGCTCTCTCAATATATACATATAATTTATAATAAAAAAGCATATTTAATTATTATATTATAATTTATATAGTAATATAATTATATATAATAAATTTATAATTGAAATTATATTAAAATTAATATAATACTTATTATTAATAAACACTTAGTTATTATTAATATATAATTATATATTTGTAAGTATTATAAGGAAAAACTGGATTATAATATTAATATTAATGATGATGGGGTATTATCCGAGATCTATGTATATTAGCCCACCACATTTCGTCATCGCACTAAGATATACATTCCTTCACTCGTGCCGTATGTGTGCAATAAATACGACATTTGAATCTCACAATAATAGTTCAGCCTAACAATCCTTTCATTATATTGATTCTCTATCAAAAGTCTGCTCACTGATATATTCCCGTATTTATGATCCACACACACTCGTTTCATCGCTCTCGCGCACTACTAGCCAACTCTATTCTCAAACAGCGAAGAATTCTCTCTCTCGATAGCATCAAGAGCTCTTTATTAAATCTTTCCTTATCCTAAATACTCCCTACACTCGAAGTTAAATGCCTGAATTTAACAAATACCTCAATAAAAATATATTACTAAAAACGTGCGTCAACTCATAAGTCAACCAACAGGAACACAAAATTAGAGTTGGTCATTATATTTACTTGTGAGCAAAGTCATGGTAGAAGTACATCATTCATGAAATTGTTATAGACTCATGAAATACCTAGGTGAGTGACTAAAGAACTATTACAAATAAATAATAAATAATAATAATAATGAATAATTAACTTCCTCGAAAACTCATTAAATAACTCTCACTCACATCATACTCACTCATCTACGAATCTCCATCCTTACAATGAAGTTATAAACTTCACCATTCCACTTTCCCAATACAACAAATCAGAATCTGACTCTTCGGTCAAAATAACAATTAGGTCTAACTATTTCTCACAAATAACATACAAAAACCCTCACATAAATAATAAAATAAATTTATGGAATATAAAAAAAAAGCAACTTCAATAAAAACTTCCTACTTAACAGACTACAACCCCCACCCCGTTTTTACATAATAAATACAAAGATATCAATACTATCAATATTTATACTACCTCTTATTTCAAATTATTCCCCATGTCTTTAACTGGTCCTAAAGTTCTCAATTTTATTCTTATTATATCTATAAACAGTCAATGACTCTTAGTACCTGTCGCAGGAGTAAATATATATTCTTATTATCTCTGCTAGTAGAAAACCCAAAATTGCAATTGGAGATTATATTTATATCCATTTCTATCTGGGATCTAACAAGCATTTAATGATTAGCTACTCCACATATTTATAATCCATAACTATTTCTCCCTCACCTATCTCTTATCGTATCATATACACCCCATTTTACATAATATACGAATAAAGTGCATGAAGATAGTAAACTCTAATCATTTATTAACTCAAGTATCGTGTCCCCTCAGTCTACCTGTTGCCTCCTCTGCAACTGGTGTGTCTCCCAAAATCGTGGGATTTTTAACGATATTATCACCACAATGTAGCATCTTCACTCGATGCACGCATGTCAATCGATGGCACCCAATGCAATGCAAACTCTCTCTCCAAATGCATTACTCTCTATTCACACTGAGTCGATAGTGTAGACACACAAACTCTCAGATCAGAGTTTTTATTGAACCTTCTTTGTTTGCTCTTGTGTTCACATGCTTTCTTATGTCAACATAATTCTGTCTTTCTCAATTTGCATTAAAATACAATTAATTGACAAAAAATGGCTCTCTAACTTTCTCACCAACCGTTTTGCAAAGAGTTCTCACTCTCATCATTAAAAGCGAAATCTATATGCGCCACAATCTCATAAATTACAGACGGGCTCCTCCAATTGGGCGACTCGCATTAGCGTTCACATCACACTACTCTCATTTGATTCTTTTTCTACAAGCATGAATACCATTAGTCTGACCCTACCCGATTCCCAATAACTTATCGCATAATCAACATTTATGCACGATTGCATCGAATCAGTTAGGATATATGACTTCTTTATCTCCCTAGTAGATGGACGTGTGGTTCTCTCACTATATTTTTATTTATCTCTCTATAGTTTATAGCTTTTTTTTCTTGTTTATCCAGCAGATATTTTAAGTTATCTCCTGTGTTCATAAATGATTATGTCTGTGTAATCCTTCCTAGTATATTGCTCATCCCACACCTTTCTTAAACTACCGACGCTCGTCAGCCTAGGTCTTCGCCATCCACCCAACAGGTCTCTCAGAGATCGAATACAAGCGCGCGCACTACTTCGCGCACTTAAAAAAAAATACCTCTGTAGATCGGAAAAACCATATGTTTGAGAGTTGAGGAGCTATCTGTGTTTACATTCAATACCTGCACTCCATATTCATGAATGTCTTTTCAAAAGTCTTACTTTTTACCCAAACGTTTTTAAAAAAATTTTAAAAGGTGTAACTTAATATCACTAATGTTGTTATGATAACTACTAACATTTTATATGACATCAATTTTCATATATATTGAACCTAGATTATTGTATGTTTCAATGCTGGATATCTAGATTAACATAAATTTAACTACGGCATTCCCCTACTCTAGGGTTCCCATGGTATGGTCATAGTAATAATTACTTTTAATACACAAAAATACTCTAATATTCTCACTCAATTAATTTACATTTGCCCTCAGAATCTCAGGGTTGTCAACTAATATAGTTACTTTACAATTTTGCATTATTAGTCTTCATTATACGATCTCTCCGTCCTTCCCCCCTTATCATTCCACCTCACACTGGTGATCATGTTAGGTGCAAGTCTTCATTCCACCAGAAATTATCTGAATCCTAACTCCATTCCTCTATGTTCTAATCTCAAATCCTCTTACATAACTCCACTTTCCTCCGTTCACAGTGACATATATGTCACGCCCTCTTACTCCTCCTTCATATCTTAGATCTTAATTCTTATAAAATTTACAAACATATTTCTTCCTCTATTCTCACTTTCCCTCTCCTTCTTCAAATTTTAGTTCATTTTGTTGAGTGTAACTAATAGCAAGATTGATATGCAAATGAGAATTGAGATTGAGGCAGACAGTGATAGCCCGCTCCCTCATTATTTATATCTTCTCTTAACAAAACACCCCTTCCCCAAAATATTCCACTTATTCACTTAGAGTGAAGATACTCGACTCTCTCATTAGATATGAATTTGAGTTATACAGATTTTGAACTTACCCGGAGTAGATTCAGTGTCACCACAAACTCTTGCAATGAAATATAGATTCAACTAGATTAATGTCTCAACTTTCTCTCACTCTACATTTTGTGACTTATACCAGATATGTTCACTTGTGTATTTTTCCCGATGTATTATAAAATGTGAGCATCTCTTCCTTTCGGGGGTTGCCCATTGACTCTTACTTCTGAATCGTCCCCATCTCGTTGTGATCTCACTTAACTAGTTCATTTATATATTATAATTATATATTTTGTCATGCTATTAATAAAGTTACTAGCCTTATCATAATCGTTTGTCCTTTTTGGATGTAAGATATGATAATCCTCGAACTCGAGATGGTTCGGCAATGTTGGGAAGCAGTTGGCTCGTCTCCCAAATTGAGGGTGGCCAGGGGTACAGAAAGGTAGTAATTAATATAAATAAAGTTTCTCCTTATATATTATAATAAATAAATTAAATGGAATAAAGATATTTTGAAATAATTATTTATTTAATAGTGATATTATTTATTGTATAATTAATATATATATATATATGGAATATATATTTTGAAATATATAATTTATTTAATAGTATATAGTATTATGATTATATTTGATTAGATGAATGAGATAGAGAGGATAGAAGAGAGTATAGTATATATATAATAATATTTATAATATGAATGCTAATCATTAGATATATATATAAGTATATAGATATATATATAATGAATAGATAAGTATATAAGTATTAAATATAGTAATATATACTATAGTAATATATTATATATATAGTATAGGGATTGGACCAAAAATTTGAAATCACAAGAAGAAATATGCGTATTTATTTTTGGCTATCGCAGTATATCGAGTATATTATATGAGTAGCAATTTTTAGGAGTCGAACTATATCTGCTATTTTCGATTTTCTTTTCTTAATATCCGAAAGCCGATATTCTTTCAAAAAAAAAAATTTTCAGAAGCGCTCCGGAAAAAAAAATTTAAAAATCTTATTCCCGCCTTCTCCCGACACACCTAGAAGTTTGTTATGAAAATCTCTTTCCCCCACTATTCATTCTGTTCGGTTACGTCCCCCAATTGTCGTGTATTAAAATACAGCCGAAATAGTTGGAGGTTTTAGGAAATTTTCGAGTCTTTTCGGAAACCAAAAAAAGGCAAAATACCACATAGTCAAATTGTTTGCATTCACTATTCAGTTATTCAATGGATCAAATGTTAATAATGCGACAATAAATATGTTAATACAGTTTTAACTAACTTTCCTTGTTTTGTTTTTTTTGTTAGCAATGAAATATCTTATGGGAAATGCGACCATTTGAATGATAAAAAAACAGAACATTTAATATAGAGTGGGAGTTAGATTTTTTCCTTTTTTCCGTGAAAGATAAGTTTAATAATTAAATATTTATTTATTCTAGGACTGCTTAAAGACTTTGCACAGTCACTCGGAGACCAGGTGCTGAAATCCTGATTACGTGTAGCTCGAGATTGGAAGTGTGTGATTGCACGCAAGATGTTCACGAATGTGAGCGAAGAGTAATCAGAGGAGGGACAGAAACGTCATGTAACGAACAGGGACTCCTGAGGAGTGAGTGGTGTATTAACAGTTACAACCGAGTACCGACTGGCTTGGCCGAATCAATCTACTGGGAGCGATACGATGGGTTGCGGCATAAATAGTAATTAAGACTGAGAATTTAACGATTTGAGGGACTATTAAGAAATATTACTCTAAGAATTTCGATATCTTGGCGAGGAAGTCTCATCCATACAGTATTTGTTATGATGAATAGGTCGTCTGACATCCAACGTACGTCAGGGTATCGTTGTCCACATCCAATTAATATAAGTTTACGTTTTTGATAGGAAAAGTCAAGTGATTTATTGAGAGATAGTCTATAAAGTAAGGAGATCATTTGAAGGTTCCGATAGGCTTCGCGAGAATTAAATATTAATTGATATTGGTAGTCAATTGATTAATCTGGGGAATGAAGAATAAAGAAGTGGAGAGAATTTTGATGATTATGATGTTTTAGTATTCTCTAGGTGAAACCGCGCAGATCTGTTCTTTTTAATTTATGCACTCGAACGCCATAAACTTTGCGCAAAACACAGCCCCGGATTGATCGACTT
Source organism: Trachelipus rathkii (assembly GCA_015478945.1). NCBI lineage: Eukaryota > Metazoa > Arthropoda > Malacostraca > Isopoda > Trachelipodidae > Trachelipus > Trachelipus rathkii. Next base: position 9,981 of record JABUQX010056968.1, on the reverse strand, counting down.
TAGAAGAGGAGACGCAGAGAGATCTCTCTCACGGTCATCAATATGATTCGACAGAATTTCAGAATCTTAATCTCGCAAACATCTACTAATGTAAGTATTGATAAAATATTAAATTGTGAGAGGCTTCAAAAGAGGTGCTAATTTCGATCACTTAATTTTTTGGTTGTGATAAACTACTAGTTTTTGGAGAAATTATTTTGATTTGTTTTTACAAAAAATGAGATTTATTGAGTCATGTTAGTGAGAAACTGTAAAGTTGTAGAAAGCTACTCTTCCTTATCTACTCATCATTAACTCTCAATCAATAATCAATCTCTCTATCAATATTCTCATTCTACTCTTACCTTCTACATACTAACTGTTAATTATCAATAATTAAATATAATAATAATAATATTTAATATTTTATAAATTAAATTGCTAATATCAAGACAATGATTAGTTAAACTTAAATAATATGAATAAATATATAAATAAATAATATAATATAATATAAATTAAATAATATAATAATAATTAATATAATAATTAATTAATAAATATTTAATATAATAAATAATAATAATAAGTTGCCCTAATCTTTGATTAACCAAAGTGTGTTGCTAAATGTAAAAAAGAAATTTGTTGGATTATAATTATGACCGACTAAGTATGAACATACGATAAATTTGTTTAGATTTTAACACTCTCAGCTCCTCTTGAAACACGTTCACTTCTTCAGAGTACGTATAGAAGATAATGATTACTTTGACAAGGACGTCAAACGGTATGATCAGGGAAGAGATTGGTAGACACAATAAAAAGGTATTACTGAAGATAATTATTGTAAATATAGTACGATTCAATATTAATTACTTATTATATTACTTCCTTATTGATTATAATACGTAGTAAAGGACGGTTCTTAGCTGACACTTGGATGTTTATATATTAATTAAATAAAAAAATCTATCTTTTATAATATGAATGAGGGTGCACATGTATCTATTGAATGATATAATATATATAAAAATATATATAATATATATATTTTAATTATATAATATTATTTATATATATAATTATATTTAATATATATATATTAATATAAGTTAGGTTAGGTATTAAACTCACCTATAATTACTGTATAAAAATTACCTTAACAATTCTCATTGGTTGTAAATGAATGCATAAATATATAAATCTTAGTAATATGTACATTTTCTCCCTTTAGAGTTAATAATATAAAAAAACAGTCGTACATTCCTCTAAAACTTATATTTAATATTGTATTGTAGTGTAGTTATATAATATTATTAGTGATCATGTGATATATTGACAGAGTCAATTGAGATGTCTCCGCTCGCGCCGTGGAGCCCAAAAAGTAACATGGTCATTTCAAAGATTAGGTGTAAGCATATGACGCTCTTATAGTGTGTGGGTTCAAGTTAGGCGGTCTGGATCGAGTGAAGAGGAATGAAGGATATGTAAATGAAGAGTGTTCAGTAATAAAGAGTCGCGTTCGGTGTAATAGATGATGAAGTAGATGAAGATGAGAGAGAGTTAAGAAAGTGAGAGAGAGAGGATAGTAATAATGATTATTAGAAGAGAGAGAGAGAGATTTTATAGTGAGAGAGATTAGAGAGATATTAGGGAGAGAGATTTAATTAAAATGGAGTGAGAGAGAGAGACGCAACGAAATCGTACTGGTAGAAAGAGATTATGTGGAGAGAGAGTCAGTGAGAGCAGTGAGAGCAGTAAAGTTCATAAATAAAGCGCAATCTTACTTTGTTACAAGAAAAAGCTTATATTGAGTGGAACCACCCAGATATTGTTGGGGCACCCTCCAATACAGAGCTTGAACTCAGACACCCCTAATAAAGTGCAACTCAATCCGAGATTTGTGATGAATGATAGTAGTTAATGAAGGAGCCTCAGAACACACCAACACATCTTAGTATTATAGTGCATATAGGGAATGTCGTAGGATGAAGAATCAAAGTGATCCATTACGAACTCACTGAATAGAGGTCATCATTAGAAAGCGGAAACACGGCAAGGTTAATACTGTACAGACGCGCAAAGTAATGAGCTTGAGATATGCGGATATTGTGGATATAGATTATCGATATATCGATTGTAGCGATAGTGAATTACGGCATGTGTCTCTTCGAAAGAATGATATTATATATTAGTATTGACGTGAGAAGAATTAATGATGATAGAGTCGAAAGATGGTATAGAAGACTTTAGTGAGTTTATTAGAGTTCTAGTTTGAAAACTAAACCTTGCTCTCCAATATTCAATTAGAAATTAGAGAAGATAGCTAAAGGTTAGTTGCTTTCAGGGCGCCCTTTGATCAAGCGTGATGTTAGTAATTGTTGTTAGGAAGGATCGTCTATACTCAAATAATAATTTGAACGGGTAATTGAAGTAGGTAGTTTAGTATTAATCATCTCTGAATTAAGTAATAAATCAAGCAGCAATAAATGTTGTCTAAAATCTTTGCAGTTGCAATTTTGAAAAATTAATACGGATAAACATTTTATTTTTAACGGTTTGATACGTTTACATTAAGTTAGGATGTTTTTGAGGTTTTAGGTATAGAACCGAATTTAAGTGTCTGCGGGGGAAAACCATATTTCTGTTCTCAATTGATAGCTTTTTATACTATTGGTATTTATGTAAGTGTTTTACCCTAAGAAGAGGGGTTATATTGGCACCTAGTAGGGGTATGTTTTAAAGGATCGGGGAATAGAATGTTTAATTTATACTGATAGAGTGGTGTTAATACATCGATGTTTCCTTGAAGGTTGAGTTTGATACCCTAATTTGGTTTTTAAATTATCGATTATCTTATAATGTGTTCTGTGGTGTTGATATATTATTTAGTTGTTTGTGTCAATAAAATCATTAATCCAGCTTGACATATGGTTTTATATTAAGTTAGGGCTAAGAAGTTAAAATTGAGTGACCGCCCCCTGCGTATTATATATTATATTATATTTATATATAGTTATATATAGATAATATATATAACATATATTAATATATATAATATATTATATTAATATAATAATTATTATATATATATATATATATAAATTAATATATTATAATAATATATATTATATAGATTAATATGTATATATATATATATAATTATATTATTAAATAATTATTATATTATATGTATTTATATATAGTATATATTATATTATATATTATAGATATATATTCCAAAGATCTAATTATATTTAATTTATATAATATATTATAGTTTATAGTTAATATAGTAAATATATAATAATATATGATTATTATTATATCATATATTATTATATAGTTATATAATATAGATTAGTATAATGATATATTAATATATGATATATATATATAAGTATTATATATATATTTAATATTTAACAAGCTGTTGGCCCCATAACTCCTTGTGGAAAATTGTGGCGGCGTCGACCCAGGTGTGACTGTACTGTGTATATGTATAAAAATAGTCGCAGACTAAGTAAAGCAAAAGTTGATAAGGGTATGAGAAGTATAGTAATAGAGTGTAATTACACGCTATAAGGCGTGAGAGATTATGAAGGTAAGGCTCAACGTAGATAGTGTAGTATTAAAGGCTCTTGTTAGTAAGTCTCTCCTTCTCTGTAAAACTCTGAGAGGTGTTAGCCATCTTACATCTAGATCAATTGCAATATTACCGCATAGCCACAATAACATAAACTAAACATAAATCAATATAATAAATATAAAACTGAATACAAAACGGTGAAATTGCTAGGTATAGATAAGGGAAGTCACCCACTACCGTCGAGATCTACTGTAAATTGAGGATGACTAACACGAGAGAGAGAGAAACTCTCGCTGCCCCCTTAAAAAATTAAATTGTGGTCGTAGAAGTCTGAAATTTGGATACGAAAGATTCGATTCCTAGCGTGAAGAGATCGGTGTAAATTTTGTCCTGAAGTCGAATAAAGTAACGGTGGTCTTAAAAAGTGAAATCTGGTGTAATAGTAGTAGAAACACACATACGGACCTTACTAGGAACGAGATACCAGAGCCGGTACACTGACATACAAAACGATCAGGGGCTCAAATAGCCTGTAATGGTGTCTAAATCAATCAATATCCATAGAATGTAATAGGAGTTATCGATATTAGGGTTCAATTTGGAGTGGTGAGGGTTAGAATAGGTAAGGACTGAACGATCACAGCGCGTGGTGAGGACGGAAGTGTTGAGGCGCTAGCGCTCGCCCCTGCGTCCTTCCGAAAGGAGGGACCCCTCGATTAAAGTATTAAATTGAATCGTAGAAGGCTTTGTAAATTTTGAGCTAGTGATTTTATAGGAAGAAGATGAGTTAAAAGGCGTCTAGAATCTTATATATAGAGTTTGAGTTTAGTATAATTATGCAACCGGTTTACTGGCTCCGGTTGCGGTTGCTTGGTTTATAGTATAATATTGACATATATAATAACAATATTATTAGTGATGTTAATATAATAAGAGTTTATATAGATCTAAATGTATCGACTATGGGTTTGTTATTGAGGCTCCGACTCATAGCTGAAAGCGGGGTTGTGTCAACAGGGCCTGAGTGACGACGCGTTTGATGCGCAGCCCGCAGGCCGCGGTTACCTGTAGACAGCTTACACTCGTAATCACTGATACGCTTAAAACGGTAGGCGTTAGGGCTCGTTCGGATGTCCGGCCGGCGCGATCTTAGCTAGTGAGCCGAGAGACGCCAACGTGTTTTCTTGTTTTCTTTTTATTATAGTAAATTTTTTATATTTTTTTTTTTATGCTTTTCATGATCAGAGTTTTACCTTAATTTTTTTTCAAAATATTGTTATTTTTTATTTTTTTTAATTCTTATTTTTGTTTTTATATAATTTTTTTATTATGTTTTCAGGTTTATCATGGTATCGGTTTGTTAACGTTTATTACAGACCCTAAATCAGTAAATCAGTAGAATCAAACTGACCCTCCCCTGAGACTTACCCCTTACCTAACCGTTACATTTATTGAGAACTATGTAGATTTCTATAAGTTTTATTTTATTATAAATTGTTATGTTTTTACGTACCCTAAATTCATAGTGTAATAAATCGGACAGTAGAACTCTAGAAGGGACTGGTGTGCCATCTCTCTCTGTCGTGTGTGGGGTTCTTGCTGGGCCTGAGGGGCTAGCCCCATCTATTGATCTATTGATCTTATGGATTTCTAAGTACATGATGTGTGGTATAGAAGGCTTACAATACTATTTGGAGGAATGACATTTTAGTAAAGAATCAATCTTTAAACAAGTTAACTCTATAGAATTTAATACTCAGAGAGAACGATATACATGTGGCGGTAATGTCGCCTCGCAGGTCTCATCATACTTTCCATCCGAATATCTATTATTATGTTTACCTAATATAATGAGCTACCAGTTAATCATTTATAACTGAAACGCACATCATATCTCTTTACTTCAGATCTCACGTTGTCAGATATATGTCAGCTACATGTCAGAATGTGGACGTTGGTGACTAAATGTCTCAAACATGTTTACTCCCTGCTCTCCTATGTGTAGCGTGTGCTTGATACCTGTGTCCGGGTTAGGGCGAAAACCTTCTCTTATCTTTAGTTAAAAATTTAATGAAGGCTGAGTTATATTGACTTTGATGTGAACTCAATTATAATCCTTTCCTGATTTTAACATATAATCAATTCCTATCGGGTGCGGCTATTATCACGTTGTCCGTGCTTACCACATATGGAGAGAATTAAAGAGTATTGCATAGTATATGTATAATAGGATATTGATTGTTGTTAGACTTGGTTAAGATCAATTTCCACCACGTGGATATAAATTATGCCACATATCAACGCATCTTCAATGATTATACATTTCCACGTAGCTTACTTAACAAAGCATCTTCGTAGCATAAGTCTTCATACCTGCTCGCATGAACTCCAGATAGAAATCTGCCTTGTAAACTTGAATTCTAGCGCATCGCTCGCTCATAAGTCTATACCTCTTTATTACTCTTCACATCTATTCTAAGCAATTCATCCGACAATATTTTTTTTGTCATACTCCCAGGAAATAACTCATAATTTCATCAGGAAATTTATGTTAAATTATTGTTCAGGAAATTGTTTTGTAATATTTCATTCTAACGAGATATTATAAATTGGTCGAACAAAAAGAAGAAGAAAAATATGTTATTCGATTTCAGGAATGTTCGGATATGCGCTAACACAAATTCTCAAAACTCTAACGTCGGATATAGGGTAGATAGAGTTTCGCTTTATTTAATTAGAAAAATAATAATAAAGTTTTTTGATTATCATTTTTTTACTTTTTTACATCTTCTATCGGATTTGATTAAACTCGCTGTGACGCGGCTCCTACCGATCGATACCTAATAATTAGACCGCATAACAACTTTTTTTTAAGTGTTTCTGCGTAACATAAATGGTCGGTTGATTATTTCTTTAACAGAGAATCTCGCGACATAGGCCTGTACATACTACTTTTGATTCTTAGTAGTTTTTGCAAATCTTACAATACTTTAGAGGAGCTATTATTGTCGATTTTAACAATAAATATCACTCTATGGACAATGCACTAAGAAATTTACAATTAAATACTTAGATAAATCACTCTAAGAAATAATATCGTCATACACTTTCGCTCAGTAGAAGATGAGTAAAAATAATCATGTTGGAACACTATTTTGTATCAACTCATTTCTATAGCTAAGAATGGCGAAATGGAAACCCTGGAGAATTCTTTAGCCTTGCTATGATTAGTAATAAGGAATAACTGTCCATTAACGTAACTTTATTATATAGAAAGTTAAAGTCACGTAAAGAAAACCGCGAAAATATGATGTGAAAAAATAGTACCAATCTGTGGTCAAAAAAAAAGGGCGCTCGTTAAGCAGAAGAAAGTTACATGCAGTTATGTGATACTCATAAAAAATAAAACGAGAGACATAGTTACAGAAAGGATAAGTCAAGTGTGTGGAGAATTACACTAACACTCAATATACTCGTTGGTCGTCTATAGCACTTCCTGATACCTCGAATAGATTTTAAGACTCTTAATAATGATAGAATATTAAAATGGTACGATGAGATTTCAAGCCTTACAAGCGATTATGAGGAAGATGAAATATAACACGAGAGAACCCTACTTCGGTGCAACTCTTAAGCACAGATGGTGAGGTAACAAATCACACTCACAACGAACGAACAACAACACAACGTATAACATAACTCTAGTGACACAAACAAATTGTCAATCAATAATAACTGGTAACTAACTGTATATGATCAAACTAACACAGGCAAAGCTCTAACAAAACGGATCTAAAAACAAAACAAACAGACTCACGAACAACTTCAATCAAGTATAACGAACCTCAAGGCTGCACACAGACTCTCGTAACGGCGGATGAATCTCCACACCTCTGGCCTTTAAGTTACAAACCGTTGAACTTCAACACATGACCTTTGAGATTGTAGTATTGTCCGTCAATGTATTGAACAGATTAAATAATTACGGTAAGGAAATCTGCATCAATATTTAATTTTACTTCATGATATATGTTAACATTACAATGTTTTCACAAAAATTATAAGAATATAGGTGACTACATAAAAAAATTAGATAGAATCTAAAAGGTTATTAATTTACATTATCATCATACTATAGAAGATTCAGCTTATCTTTAGCACCACGATTACTAAGATTGAGGTGTGATAAGGAGATATGAATAATGTTATATTAAGCATGTATGCAATGTAAGCTTTATCCATATAGGGTTAAGTGATAAAGAATAGAATAAACAGGGTTATATAGATTAATTAGCTCTATATAATATATTGAAGAAGATAGTATCAGAAATTTAACTTGGAATGAAAGATCGGTACAAATTCATTTAATTTTGTTTAATATTTAATACATTAGTTGAGGATCGAATATTTGTTTAAAGTAGATATCCGATCTTCTACACGTGATTGGTTAAAGTGAAAGCTCCTGTTGTACAGGATGAGTAATTAAGGATTCTAATGTAAACAAGAACTTATTCAGACTAAATTAAATATTTCTAAGATAACTTTAATTATTACAGATTAATAAACAAAGTTAATTAGTGGATTCTGGATAAGAGTAGATAATATTCAAATGATCTTATACTTGATCCTGACGCGAAGTCCTATCTGGGTTAACTTCTTTTGACAATCGGATTTAATGATTTAAAATCATGATAAGGATTAGAAGTACAGTACTCAGTTCTAAGTGTTAAGGTGAAGAAATAATGATAAAAAAAACCATTTACATCGCTTCTAGTACTTTAAATTTAGTTCCTAAATTATTTTAATTGGTAAATAAGTTATTATGATTGTATTATTATGTAAATTTTAAAATTATTATATAATATAACGCTATGTGTTATCTTTCTTATGTATTACATAATCTATGGGTTCATTTATTTGTATAGATTTGTTAATTTAAAATTATAAGGTATATATTAATTATATTATTTTGTAATTAAAAATGAAAATATTTATCATATATACATATTTGGATTTATAATAAATGAATAATTAACCTTATACGATAGTATTTAAATAGACATGATAATATTAATTTTAATTTTATAACGTCATTGTGGAATCATTGGAGGGCTAAGGAAGCGAGTCGATATAGAATTATTACTTGATAGAGTATGAAGCAGCCCTACAGTTATATGGTGGTTTTTTCAGTTTTTGCTAATCATAGTTTCCGATCAAAATTTAAAATAAAATGAAATTGATAAAAATTATATTTTATAGTCTAACTTTTATAAACTACATGTATAACCTTATACTAGAAAAAAAATTCCGACACGGAAAAACTTTATAGCCCCATACATTTATGATTATAAACTGAGAATTTAATCATATATAGGCAGTTAATTTGACTTAGATTTAGGATAATAAATTGATTAAATTTTATGTACATTGAAGGGTATAGATATATTCTTTTTGTGATAGACGTATATTATTCCAGATACTTATGGTTTAGGGTTTTAAAAAGGATATAATTAAGTAATATAATAGACTGTTGTATGCATGGAGCAGCAATAATTATAATATGAATAGTATAGTTTATCCTACAAATGATTGTAGGACTGTAGAAAGGGAGTGTACTACAGAATTTTAGGCTTAAAGAAGTTTCAAGAAAATATGATTTAATACTGTATTAGAGCATTAATAGTAGAGTTATACAACACATTTCAAGTTTTAATTAATATAGCTTTAAATTTCCAAATAAGATGATATGATTAAACGAGTGTCACAAAGATTACTATAAGAGAAGTAATGCATTTATGAGTAATTTCAGCGAAGTAATGAATACATTTTAAAATATTTCGAAGTATACTGCTTAAGGACTTACTGGCTTGATAAGCTCCTATAATCGATTTATGACTTATGCATAGAAACTCAACTTTAAGAATACCATCTTATCATTTGAAGATGGTACGATAGACAAAAACCTTGCTTATTTGATATACCATATACAATAGACTATGATGAGGATAATAATATAAATAGATATAACTAACGGTTGTGTAAAGGTAGGAGAGATGTAATTGATATTAGAGTGAAGTGGATTTCTATTAGGATTATGTAATTGGAAAAAATTCAGAATTGTGGAACGGTTATGAAAGCCGGTTTGGCGGAGCAGCAAGGTTTTTAATGGAGAGGAATGTGAATTTACATCAGAGAATGTTCATCCGTAGACAGGTTATAAAGATTTACTCAGTGGCATTAAGAGACAAAAAGATCTGATTATAAAAAATAAAGGAAGAAGGTATTAGATAAAAGAGTAAAGAAACTGTGTATATAAACGCTTAAGCATAGCTATATAGAAGTATAAAATAGAAAAAAATATTTAGGATTCTAAAGAATGAATGTCAGGCTCTCTTTCAAAGTCTAAAATATTA
>JABUQX010056967.1:20000-54293 GCA_015478945.1 Trachelipus rathkii | reverse complement strand
TATCTATTGTTTTTCTAATATTGGAATCTAGCTTTTTCTTATACTTATCGATCGCAGTTTTATTTCTTCCAGGACATTAATTTTACCTCACTATTCTTTATTCCACCAGACTTCCAAGTAAGACTAGTTCTTTCTTGTTGTTGACTTTAATTTATTTTATATGTTATCAGGCATTTTAATTAACAAATATCTTTTTTTTCATTTTAATTAACCTTTTTTATTTTTCAAATTTTAAAACATTCGTATTATATAACATCGTCGAACAAATTTCAATTTTTTGTCTATTGATTTAGATTTGATGATGAATTATAAGTTAATTTGTGTGTGCTGAGCACGAATTTTTACTCGGATTTGCTTTATCAAGTCCTGATATTGCTCAACACCCTTCCTCTTTTATCATATTCATAAAAAGTTTTTTTCTTCTTACATTTAAAGACCATTATTTTTCATGAAAAAAATAAATTAGATGAAAGGTCTCGAAGGCTCATGTTGAAATGTGCAGTGAAACACGGCATATATCATAAGATAGATGCGGCCTCACATAACTCCTCATTGTCCAGAGATTTTTGGAAAATAATTAATTTTTTGTGTATATGAGATAGGTCAAACCAGAGAGAAATAGTGGATCCAGGCTGCATTGTGAACACTTGATAGGCAGACATGTGGTTGGCGTTACACTGCGGCACTATATCTCGAGTAGTATCCTTGAAAGCCGTTGGTTGTAAAGAGAGGAAACTGTCCCCTCTTGTTCTTAGGGTATTAAAGGGTACTTCATCTCACTCTTGCATGATTGAAGGACTGGAGAGAAGAGAGAGAGGAGGAGATAGAGAGAAGAGAGAGAGAGAGAAAGCTATCTGGAGCTAGGCGCCAGCACTATTAATTGTATGCACTGAAAGTGGCCAAGGATGAAGAGTAAGATGACTTTTCGCGAAGTTGATATTTATGAACTCGTAATATAACATTTTGTTCGTTTCCATAATTCATTCACTTCATAATACCTCCTTTTTTCAAAAGAGTATCGAAACATTTCTAGAGATGTTGTTTATTTTGGCCTAACATTTTATGATTAAGTTATTTTAATGTTGAAATGTTGTGCTCCATTATTTTTATTTATTTTGAGTATGTAAATATATTTTTATTATTGTTCTCAGCAGCAACATGTGAGGGCTTTTTACCATAATTAGAGGATCTGTATAACATTAACCTTTATCAACATTATCTTTTGTAAAGTTAACAGCTTAAAAGTCTTTCAATTACAGAAAAAGTGATAGTTGTTATACTCATAAATACATTTTTCAACCTAATCAATGACTTTAACCTAAACTTTATTTAATTTAAATTATAAGATTCTGAACTATATTGAGAATTTATTTGAGGAGTCCTAAAACTATGTTTGAGTTTCTTCCTACAGCGTGATAGAGACGGAAGTTGGAAACACAGGTTCTTCCCTTATCCTCCAATACCTAAACGGCACTTACGCTCCCGTCTATAGACCTACTGTTGAAGACTGTTACAACCACACGCTTCAGTTACCAAGTAAGTTTTTTTTATAGCTCTTAAGTAACAAATTTAAATTTTTTTTTATTTAAAACAGCAATTAAGGAATAAACTTTCAAATTGCAAATAGTACTTACTACTACCAATACTACGACTGCTACTGCCTTTACCACTGTTAATACAACGATTTATATTACTTCTGCTATTGCAATTGCTATTAAATACCTTACAATCTTTAAATAATTTTCGTAATTATATTACTTACACATCTTTTATGAGTTCATCTAAAATAAAATAATAAATAATAATAAATAATACTAAATAATAATAAATCAAATAATTTCATAATAAAAAATCGAATACTAAAAGTTGTTTTACAATACACAACTACTAACAATCAAAATAATAATAATAAATATAAATTATAAAATAAATCTGTAAAAGCATATGTAAAATTATATTATATAACTATCTTATATTTATATATATATTATATATATATATTAGTATTATCACAACTAATATATTATACACTAACAAAATAACAACTAATCATTATACTAATACTACAGATTCAAGTAATTATAACTATATTACTTATATATTATATACTACTTGACCATATATACCTATGTATATATTATATATATAGATATATAAACCGAAAAGCCATCCTAAGTCATAGGATGTCCGAATTATTGTTATTGAAAATGTGTTTTGGCAAGGGAATGTAAAGGATCAATGATATTTGCGACATGAAAAGACCATTTTCTTGAAAGAAAAAAGGGCCGACTCACCTCAAGTCAAAAACAAAAATAGCAATTTTATATTGAATACTTGTGAAAATCGAAAAGACCGAAGTGACCCGTCACGTAACAAGCGATTATTTTTGTGTCCTAATAAAATAGAGATAAAAACGACATTCGTTTGACATTGTTTCCGGATGGGGATGTTTCTTAAGATTTTTAAGATCTATTTTTATGTGCATGCCGTATGTTGTCCACTGATAAGGGATTTCCCAAGGTTGTGGGGGAGTCGCGTATAGTCCGAAAATCAGCGTAAGTTAAAATATTCATGCGACACTTACCACTAGCGTTAATATATTACTAGCTAGAGATAATTAATTTAATCAAAATCAATTATAATATATATGCCATAATTAAGAGTAAGGGATAATCTATACATAGACCACAAGAGCATAATATTATAAATCACTATTATACTTATATTATACAATCACAATAAATCAAAACTAATACTACAGTATACCAAGTATCATTAATATTCACTTAATATAACAAACTTAAACACTCAGATACCATAACTCACTCAGAATTATTAATTATATACAATTTTAAACTTATAACAATAATAATAATAATATTTATTATAATTATTTATTAGATCACCACATTCATCATCACTATCTAAATCTACTTATATATTACACCATATCCACACGGAGTATTGTAAGATGTAACTACTCACAACCACTCACTATCTCAATTTCAGATTACTATTATATATCATTACACACCACTTAATATTAACACAGATCCCTATACACTTTTAACACTCCAAAACATATATATATAATATATAGTATTAATAAGTATAGATATAATTATAAATATATATAACTTAATGATACAATACATATTTGTTTTAATTAAGTATAAACGTACATTTATTAACATATTATTACTATGCTGCCCTAATAATATATATATACTATACTATCTGATCTTTCTAAGTAGACATTAAACACATAATCACTTACGTTCTACTATTAACATAAATAACTTACGTCTATAAATATATCATATATAGATTCAGGAGATTATATCAGCTTATTTACCTCTTTAATAAACTTAGTGCTAAATAATTCTACTCAAAATACTAAATTAAAAATCACATGGTCATACTCCACACATTCTCACTTTCGCGGTAATGACCTATTACTCTCAAGTAATTCCAATTCACCTGCGGTTATCTTGGAGGAATATATAGGGAAATCACCAAGTCCATTCATGACATCCTGTTATATAATTATCGAGTATGACGAATTATTTATTCAAATTTAATGGGAGATTGGAAACTTAGTTGCTTATATCTTACTCATAATAATGTTTCTTCTCTCTATCAGAGCTAACTCTCATAATAATTTTTTATAACACATACTCTTCAACGAGTTTTATTTAGAGCCTTGATTAGAGATATTTAACCGTCTGCTATTCAGCGGGCTATAGACGCAAATCTTTATTTCAAAGTTTGTACACCCGACTATACTATAATTAATATTACAATTTGGATACTTTATAAATAATTCCTGTTTATGGGGCACCCCATGTAGATCACCTCATACTAACAAGAGTATCACACACTCTGATGTTATGTAACGGTACTATTTTGAGAAATTGAGAGTATTCCAATAATGTCTACAGACAACTTCGAGATTAATCTACGGATGCTCATTTTGTAATTTCAAATTACATAAAAGTACCGGTTAGTCATTGTCCATATGTCTACTGGAGTAACTTCCAAATAGTTAGTTTAGTCTATTTTTCCACGCGCCATCTTAATTCCGGAACGTGCACTTTCTTTTTCGTCTCTACTCCACAATACATGCACCACAGGGAGCCTCGCAATTCCCCAAAACCCTATTTCATTATTTTACTCCTGAGGATATTATCCGACAATAACAAGAGAGTCTGACCCATCGTGCTTTATATACTCTTACCTCTTCAGTCCATATACCCATGTGAAAATTTTCTTACTGCAGCATGTATATTTAGTGAGCAAGGATCAGGGACTTCACCGATCTTTATTTTGTCATCCAAACTTACTTAATAATCTATATATATAGCTGTTATTTTAAACAACTGTTTCACACGAATAAAAACAATCACAAATTTGATTTGATATTTATCGTACGTGGTAAACACGATAGTAGTAAAATTGAATAGGGAGCTATTATATCATAATAAAGTATTATTAATTAGAATAATAAAAGTTCGCCAACACACACTCTTATACTTTACTAAACTCAAGCTATTGCCTCTACGAGAAATATAAGCCTGTATCTATATTATTTGTCTTCTAATCGAGATCAATTTGATCTTTAACACTAAAAAAAGATTATATCTAGTCTAGTCATATACTTTATGCTTAATGCTTTAATAGAGCATCTTACTTAGGTATAAATTGATAAAAGAATCTTTTATTATATGAGATAAGAATTTAGAACTTTTTTCTGTGAAAATAATAATTAGTATCGAATAATATAGAGAGGAAATAAAGGAGATCTATAATATCTCTGGTCACCTAATCAAATTATCGTATGTAATACTCACCTACAAAAAAGTATTTATACAATTATGAAAATAAAGATACATATTAATTTGCGACTAAGTACTTTCTTATTTATGGCTCATAAATATTATACAAACTTTAATTAGCTCATCTTAACTATTTATATATATAAATGATTATTAGGGGCCTAAACATATACACCACATCACTGGCAAATACACAAATATCATTCACTATATAATGGATTTCCTCATTCCTATGCCCCAAAAATGATCAGTTGTACATATCTATCTATTCCAACATCGAAAGTACATTATAAATATCAATATAAATAAAATATTTTACAATAAATTATAGTTATTTAATTATAACTTATATTTATATTCGACAGGAGGAATCTTATCTTTAATCATTTATTATCCATAAATTCATTATACCACCCATAGCTTTATCTCAATATATAGCTACTATCTATTTGATCTAAAATCTCTAGTATATATTATACCCATTGATCCAGCGAGCAATATAACTTAATCAAATAAATTCCAGAAATACTATCCCAACTCCCTTATAGGGCAGTTAGCAAGAGAGGGTGATTCATTGAACACTAATACGACAATAATAATAGAACCTTTATATGAATCACTCTCTATATATATAATATATATATTTTCCTAAAAAATTAGATTGCACTCAGAAACGGAAAAAATATATAAAACAAGAGGAGAAAATAACTAACATATATAGTTGCATAAGTTTTTACAGTTTAAATCTTTGCTTTAAAAGTTTTAAAGCCTTAAATAAAAAAAATTTCAAAGTAGATTTTTCGGGAAACGTTATTGACCTCGGTGGTTTCTGCTGTCATTTCTACTAATCGTTGACAAAAGATTATTGTAATTTAATGCCTTTAATGATCGATCATATAATAGTATGTTAGTCAATATAAGCTTAAATATCATATGTTCTTAGGACGTATGAAACTGTTAAGTAAACTAGGTAAATTCTCGTTATTGCAGGGGTAATGCTTAATAAATATAATAATATTTTCTGTGTTGTTGTGTGATGTGATACGGTATGTAGATAATAGTTGTAACAAAATATCGATAGTCTCATCTCGCTCGAGTGTGAGTGTATAGTAAAAATTACTGTGTGAGTGTTAAAATGAATATCAAATCTGCGTTAGTGTCTAAGCATAAAACTGTGTATTAGTGGATTTAGCTATAAGTATTGATTAAACATGTTAATTTATCCAAAATTCTAGTGTTAGAAATGTGTGTGTGTGTTAGTTGATGCCGCTTTGTGTGTAAGTTGTACCTACTCAATAACTGTATTCGAGATCCTTAACCAATGATACCCTAACATAAGTAAACTATGATCACCAGCATTGTGTATTAATTATATCTATAAGTGTATATACTAACACGATATATAATTACCTATAATGTGGAAGGGGCCTGGTCTTCACTTATTATACTGATGGTATATAATCTGTGAAAATATGTGAACATATGAATATGTGTCAGATGTATAGAGATATAAGTATGATATGCTGATATGTAATAATCATATATACGTTAGGTCATGTAAACAGTGTAAAATATTGTGTGTTCTAAATAAATATTAAATTATTAATCACAATAGGTATACATGAAAATGTTAAAATATGGATCACGACTCGTAGTAAGCTCCGGTACAATAATATATATATAAAATAACTATTATTAAATAATAAAGAGCATAACAAGTTAAAAAATAACTGAGGATAATAACCATTAGAGCTTGAGTAAGATAAACAATAACTTGAGAGGGTCCAATATATAACTTAGGAATACACCGTGATCTTGTAAAAAAACACAAAAAAAAAATATATAAAAATAATGTTAAAAAATACTATCTCAAAAACTATCTCAATTAGCTGCAGTTCAAACAGAATAAAGCACCGATATTGAAGATTTAAGAGCAGGTAAAAAATACACAGCTTGACAATAGTGAGGAAAGAGCAGTAAAAAAGTTCATGGGAGAGTAAGATTGATAAAGCAGTAAAAATGGCAATGAAAGAATTAAAGAGCAGTAACCTAAAAATGCAAAGAATATATTTTTTTTTTTAAATAATATGTCAATACTAATGGTAATCTGCACTTATAGGAGGGTGGCTCCTTAAAGTTTAGAGACCGTATTTATAATATGAGTTCTATCCCTTCGGTATTAAACTATAGATATATAAGTAAACTTCTGTAAAATTACATTATTTCTTTTTGCTTTTTTATCCCTAGGTAATACAGTATCACAAAGGGTTAGCTACTACGCACCGCTGGCAAAAAGAGATGTCGGTTACTTAACTGCACCGTTAAAATCTCGAGAGGAGTCAGTCACACGGAGCGAAGTATAATTATGCTTCACCGCATCAGCAGGTGGAAAAGGGTCGCCGCGAAAGATCCACACCCGACCTCTACAATACGGCATATTATCTAGCATGGTGCTCCCGAGCACTATATGGGTGAGAGTTACATACACAGACCTATCCCCTCATACTGAGGGGTATTTGAGACAAATGAGCACTCTCTCACCCTTAATGTTACGAGCACGTCGGACTAGAGACCGCAATGTAACCTCTAAGTGTTGTCACAGATAAATATATGGAGTGAGTTAACATAACGCACGTTAAATATCTAAATTATTAATAAGTTTTTAATCTATAAGCAGAATATATTTACAATAATGAACTGAGAGCATGGTTTATGTATATCAGAGGTAGAATCTAACCCAAAAAACACATGTAGGTTAAGAGGTGACATTTTTCAGCACACACGTAATAAGCTAACTTGAGTAAGAGGATCAGAAGAAGCACATAACTAACAAGGATAAACTTAATCTTCTCTTTTGCCTGCTCTGTTGTCCCTACGCGCTTTGTTTATGGTAGTAATTCATCCTCTTTTTCTTATTGTATTTTTTATTCTACCATGTTATGAGTGACACTCATACATTTGCTGATATTCACACAGTGACTCCACCTGAGAATGGTTTATATCCCTTGCTCATTGGTGTTAAGTTTAAACACCAGTCGTATGCATCGCTATATCAAGCGCTTGTGTTTAATATGAATATATATCTCACCATTAAGACTGCGTATATATTCTATAGACGTACTCTCTGAGCGAACAATAGACTATATGCGAGCCACTTTACATCGGGGAGTTGTTATCTCTTTCTGGTACAGGTGTAAACTGTCAATTTCTTAAAAATTTACTAATATTATTAATTACTAAAAATTACAAAATTATTGAAAAGAAATGTCTGTTACATATAAATTTGTTTTCATCAATCTTAGGTAAACAATAAAGAATTTTTAATGAAGAGTTTTCCCCACAAACATAAGTATATTATATTATTAAAAAGAGATATTAATTAGTGTTAATATTATAATAGAGTAGAGCGTCATATAAAATTAGTGGAATTATCGTAGTGCGCTCTCTATTCACACTTGTCACACCCAACATTGGGTAAGACCCATAGTATTAGTAACTAACGTTCTTAGTCGCTGGTATAATATAAATTTTTATAATATTACCCACTAGATCGGTTTATAGACTCGGTCAGAAAGGTCGGGGACTAGATTGTAGAAGGATGTATTAAAGATTGTATCCTAACTATGGTCCCGCAAGTTGAATGAAACCATGGTGGTTCATAAGTACCAGAAGGCGGATGAGTGTGTATAACTATTTATCATGAAGATATATGTACTCAAACCTATAAGTGGTATGGTGTTGTGTTAAATGTGTGTATAGTGTGTTGAGTTGCTGTTAGTGGTGTTTGTGACAGGATAGGCTTGATGTATAAGTTGATAAATGTAATGTGTTCAAATCAGTTGAGGTAATAACACATTATGACAAGGTGTCAAGGATAGGTACCAGGTGAATCACTAAAGTCTGTGTTATATATTTACTAAGTCACTGCACAGGAAGCCAGGAAGAAGGTGGATTTGTGTATTAATATATCCTAGGGCTAAGCTTTTTCTACTTATAACCAAGAAAATGACAATTCTACAACAGAATCGCCTAATTATCATCGTCACCGCTCCTAATTCAAATTTCACTATAACTATGTTGTCGTATTCTAAATTAGTCATATCTATAGCCCGCTCGGAGATGTGACGTAGTGTGTCAGTTGTTGTGTGTGATAGTGTCCTGTCAAGAGAGGTATGTTAATATTCGCTCGCTAATGGGTCGTATTCGCATGTATAATAAGAAAAACTTCACAATAGTGTGCAGATTTAAATTAAATTAATTTAACTACATAGCCCGGCGGGCTCACAGACTTCACGTGCTGTATAAAGTGTTGATTATGATGGTACGATACAGCGGCTATAGTTACTACAGAAATATAATGCCCCTCACATGTGCTGTGTCAGATGATATGTAGGAAACGTTAGATCGCTCGAGGGTGTCAAATCCATAAACTACAGGTATTGGTATTAAATCACACGCGGTTTTATAGTAGAATACTGATCACTTACTGGGATCCGCAGTATTATTCATCTGAGTCATAAATAGTACCTCTCACATGATACTCACTCTACATGTATGATTACTACAGATAATATATACATACTTACCAAAATAAATTGACATGTAACTTCAGCGCCACCTCTTCTCACGTAACTAGCGTCGTAGGATGACATCAAGTGCGGGGCTGGGCCGCGCCTGAGAGCGATGCATGTGGTGTTAAACGGAACGAGCAATGAGGGATAGGTGCTCAAGAGCTATGACGTTCTATTGCGTTATAGAGTCGGTGATAACGGCCGAGAGTCACTAATTAAGTGAAGTAATAGTTAGTGTATTAGAGGTTTATTATGTATACGGAATTAGGTTATTATAGGTATTATAATTCTCAAGGATTTTTTCATTGACGGGATATTTATTCTGGGTTACCGTGCCTATGGGCCACTGGTAAGTGAGGTATACCTTAGATCTAAGTTATAGATTATACGTGCTATTATGGGCAGTCGTCACTTCGGGGTTTACTATTCTGTAAAGGATTAATAGGGAGTGGTAGGGGCATATCCCGCACACATGTAAGAGTAGTGTAGAGAGCTAGAGAGTGTAATATTATATATGATGATAAAATATACGGCAAGGTCAAGGCCGAAATATATAATCATGGTCTAAAATATTACATAAGGTATTAATATACCTACCTGTACTATAATATATTATATTATATATAATATATATATATAATAATAATAATTATTAATATATTATAATAATATTATATTAATATATATTAATATAATTAATTAATATATATAATATTATTATATAATATATATTAATATTATATATAATATTAATATATATATAATTATAGTATTATAGTATATAATATTAATAATAGATTATATATATATTAATATATATATTATATATATTAATAAATTATATTATTTAATTAATATAATACTATTTAAATTATATATACTGACTACTAATAATATATATATATATATACTATTATATTATGTATATAATACTATATTATATAAGTATATATTTAAACTATATATATAATTATTATATTAATAATTATATACAATAGAACATAATATTATTAGCATATATATAATATAACTAATATTAATTACTAATATTATATAGTATAATTTTAATAATAAATATCATCTAATATTAACAATAAATACCTAAATTCAATCATTATAATCACATCATCTAATCATGCCATTACCCTAACCAAACATACTAACTTAATCATAATATTACCTAATAACCCACACCTATAGAACCTCAAATACCGGTGAGGAGGTAAGGGTAGACGTACTAAACATATGGCTAAGTCTATAGGTATTAAACAAAAAAGTAATATTATAAAAGAAGAATTATATATGACGCAAGCCCGAAACAGAAAATGGAGCCCTAATGAGGCCCTACTTAATATAGTTTACTATAACGCCACCGGAGGTTTTTGTACCTTAATGTAATGATGACATCGTCGGCAAGTATCACATGAAAAAAAGTCTCATGCTACCTTTTATTAAATATAACCCAGTTAAATATAGGGGAGTAAGACCCACCTTTTATACTATCCAAATAATAATTAAATATATTATATACTAAAATAAAAATAAACTAAAGGCGTTTTCTATATAAAATATTATAATATAAGTATATTATAAATATAGCCCCCGACTAGTGAGGACGCCCTGATACTTCACTCTTCATACGTCCTTAATTCTCTTTCACGTCCAAGGCGTTCATACAGTCGCGTTTTACCTACATTCCCTCCTTTGGAATATGTGTGTAGTATAGGCTACACACACCTACTTGAATACTTCTACATCTATATCTTATTCTCCCTCTTTCACTTCTTACATCATATACCATAGATAACCCTCTAAGACTTCTTCACCTCTATAATTTTTACAATCTCTTTTGTCTCCCATACCTTTATAATTCTCACAAATTCATGTCTTGCCCTCATAACCTCTGTTCTCATTCTCTACCATCTTCTCTATCATCTCACCCTGCAGCTATTACTATCATAATCTACTCATCTCAGTATACCATTTACTCTGTATTAATGAGCGTACTTCAATAAATTCTCCATCTCTTATCTCTGAGAGCGAAGTTTCGCTCTCCGCTCTCAATCGTTTGTAAGATATTAGTAAGCGCATTACTCATTATCCAGCATACTCTAAGTCAGCATTAGGTCTATTATGCTGATTAGAGATAATACAAGCGCACGTCTGCTATGTAACTCTAACCTACGTTCTTTAAGTATACACTAATAACCTAATAACCAATCACTATATAAAAAATTTATGTTTTACCCACAATACTAATATAATTAAATACCGTAGTTATCACTAGCACAAATATAATTGCTAAACACATTTAGATTTAAAAATATTCATTACAAATACTAATTTTATATCTTATTGATCAATATTATATATAATATGCATATATTAACTAAGCATGCATACACTATTCAATGAAAAAATAGATAATAAAATATAATTAATTTCGATAGTCAGTAAAAGAGAAATACAAACATAAATAATTATGCAGTCGGACGTCTGCCACGTAGATTCGTTCGGTCAGTACATAGATCATATAGTTTCACTTCTTAGTGAAATAATCTCATACATCTAACGATGATATTCCGAGTAATGATAAGTTTGACTGAGATATTATTCATTATTATACAGTAATAAATATAGAATATATAATAAACTATCATAAATAATTATCTCAATATCTAAATATTAGACTATAAGCTAAATATCTTAAAAAATATGTATAAACTTAATAACTATAATAATAAAAAAATTTTACATTGTCACTTAAATAATATAAAACATAACGTAATTAACATCACTATTTATCTACAAAGTAAAATAATGAATAATTGAGTACAATGTAAAATCTTTGGCACAAATAACCTACATCAATTTGGAGAAGTTCTACCTTAATAATTAAATGCATAAGATCTGTAACTTCATTTAATAACTTATCTTAAAAATCTAGATATATCGATTTAAATAAACGTACTTTCAATATAACATACTAGGCAACAATACAATATTCGCAGGATATATGTCCCGCATAACGGAAACTGTCCACTCAATCACTTACCGCGCTATATCGTATTAAACATCTCCCCTATTACTCTCATTCTCTTCAGTCTATCTATCTCCTATAACAAGCGTCACAATATCCTCTACTGCCATCCTCTCTCTCTACTACTCGATCCACTATATATATATTAATGAGTATCCCATTTTCACATATATAATTATTATATATTCATTTAAACCAAATATGACATGTAAATATGACATGCAGTGATATAATTATAAGAATTGAAATCTTGACATGAACTAGCTACCAAATGCTTAATCAATATAACACTCTCTATCATGGTAACAATATATGTTTTTGCTTAAAAACAGAAATAGATTTTTAAATATTAAGAAAAACTATTGCTTTGAAAGTCAAAATTATCAAAACAAGCAATTATTACGTTGTTTAACCTATGAGTGTAAAATTACTTTGATTACTTTACTATAACATAATCTTATGTGCACCTTGCATACTTTATTAGCACTTCACATATATAATTGCATCTCTATTAATTTATGACCTTATATTCTATAATCTATATATACGCGCATCCATATATTCCGCATTATAAGCTAACCTTTATTACGCTCTACTATAGATCATTATGTTGAGAATAGTAGTATAAGAAAAGAACATATAATCTCTTGTTCTCATTTACAAAGGAATAAAAAAACTCACTGTACATATGAAAGAAGGAGAGAAGATAGAAGCAAAATAAAGAGAGCAGAGATGTAAGAGAAAGACGTCATGTATGATTCAGAGAATGAGCGGGCCAGAGCACGTAAAGAGAAATTAGACCAGAGTACGATCGATAGACGCATGGAAGTAGAAATTAATTATATAGATAAGGTAGGAGGAGAGAGAGAGGCAATAAGTAATGACTAGCCTCTCCACTCTTATACTATACTATTTCACCATACATTAAAAATAACAAATTTAGATAAATAACACCAAGATGAGACATATAAACTATTATTCATCTATGTTACTCTATTTCTCTGAGTATTTTATTTAATAATTCTAATATATATCACTTTTCAAAAAAATGAACTATATTTAATTTTCTATTTAATTATTACTTTCTACCTTTACTTAATTTACTTTACTTATTGATTTTTTGTAACATACATTTATATGGTACCTTATATAAAATGTATAGATTATCACCTACCACACCAGTATATAATGTACTCTGAGAGGAAAAGGTCACGAGGCCGTGATCTGTGGCTTATATATTTATAAAATACACAGTGCTACACTTAAACTAACCAGATATTGTATTCTCGTCAATTGTGTCGTACCGACATGCCGACAAGGGTGGTCTAAATAGGTCAGGGTTTATGGCCTCGGTGTGTGGACGCATGGATCGAAAGTTCTAATCTTTTTTCCGCAGTTTTATATGAATCACCCGTAATTGGGGAACTCGATAATATAAACGACGACTCCTTAAGATGGGGTAGAGGTGGTAAGCGAAGAAAGAGATTTGAGCAGTCGACAGTAACAAGATGGAAAGGGCATGGCGGGCTATCTGGATTGCAAATTTACCAAAGTTTACAAGTGCTGAAGATTATCAATGACTGTTAACTCCAAAGCGGGTGGGTTCCGCATGGTCTGTGTTGCTCTAGATGAGGGTGTGTTGTTGTGTCAATATGGTGTTTGTAAGAGTGGAATTGGTGAGTTTAGATGATGCTGCTACCCGAGTGGTGGTCAGGCGACTGTGACGGCTTGGGACCTATAGGCGGGCAGGAATTGAACCTACCGGTAAGATTCAGTGAGAGTGGGATGGGGAACCGCGGCCCAGTTCCCTGAATGTGGCGCGCGCGTCTTTAATGGTCCCTTTAACCAGCGCAGGTCGGCAGATTAACCGACACTGAGTCTTAATTAAAACCTTCTGGAAATTCCGTATCGCATTCACGCTACCGGTTTCGTCCAACTCGGGTTTCGTCGTCCCTATCTATGACGGAGATGTATAAAAATCAAGCTTATTTACCTAGTACTTCGGTACATAATGTAATAGAGTAAGAACGAGCTATTTTGCTCCATCCAAAAGTCAGTAGGGTTATTTTCCGTATCTGAAAATAAGAATCATAGGTCGAAAATGCCACACTACATGGAATTAACGATGGGAGCAAAAAAAATGGCACCCGAGGAGATAGAAACACGAAAAAAAAATTCTAGGGAGATATTTTTCAAAACAAGCTTGAAGGCATTCTGCAGGGTAGTATTGTAACTGTATTACTATTTGCGCGCCCTTATGTCTTCTTGGAAAGGGCGTTCTAAAAATATTAGAGGCTGCCATTGAATATAAAATTATGGGTGGGCAAAAAAAAATACTGTGGGGAATCCAAAATAAAGGTGCAAGGTCCAGGCTGGGTTTTTGAGGGTTTATTTGTGGGTTTTATTTTTCGGGGGCCATTTTGAAGTCCTCATTAGGTAAGTCATTGTGAGTTTTATAAACTCGCAGTTTTGGAGTCTTAGTAATTCAATTGGGTGGGGGTATTATCACGTTTGGGTTAAGGAGAGGTTTTTTGAGGTATGGGATTTATTGGGTTGGGTGGTGATTTTTTTTTGTAAGTAAGAAGGTTTTTTCTGTAGTCCCAAATCCATGCTTGCCAACACCCGAACTATCTACTTATCAGTTTAGCATATTTGGTAATTGTTACCCCAGGAGGTTGTCACACGCTATTAACAAACCCGATATATTTAAGTTATAAAAAAATCACAGATTATATATATAACTCTAAAAAAATATAATAATAAAGAATGGTGAAACAAAAATGCGTTCTGTCTCTTCCTTAGTTGTAAAACCAACCGTAAATTACATACCCATCTCATAAAGAAATTGTAATTAATTGGATAAGGGGGGTAAAGAAACCAAATACCTATCTAAAAGCTTCATGTTAATGTTAGTGTCGGCTATTAGGAGTTATTGGCTCTAATACCTATACTTAAGGAATGTTTTTGTCCTAATAAGTAAGAGAAAAAAAGAAACTAAGGAAGGAAAAATAAAAAGAAGGCAATAATATAACATAAAATAGCGAAAAAATTTTTTATTTGTTAATTATAGGTGAATAATGATGAATTATTATATCCTTCTTGCCTTTTTCATTTTTTTCGATTTGTGAACTTTATACTCATCTACAGCCAAGAGATTCACAAATTTAATCTCTTATCCATTACATTAAAAAGTAAATAGTATTTATTAAGCATGAAAAATTCTCTTATTTATTGATGGTAACACAACTAATATAAAACTAAGTTTCTAAAAGTATAATTCACTTAAATTGCTCCCAAACAACAGATTTAAGAACCTTTTCACCACAAACTCCAATGGACCATAGGGCTTTTCATTATATATAACAATATATAATATATATATATATATATACATATTAATATATAATATTTAATAAATAATAATATAAATATTATACTATAATGTAATAGATATATATAGTAAGATAATATATTATACTATAATATATATATATATATATATTATAATATAAAATAAAATATATATATACTATATATATATAATATTATATTATATAAATAAAAAATATATATATATATATATATAATATATGAATATATATAGTAAATTATAATATATAGTTCTAGAAATATATATATTATATATAAAGCGATAATATAAATTTAAGGTTGGATGTAATATGCCGTGTGAAGTTCAACCTAAAATAAAAATTATTTACTATATAAGGAACTCAGCGTGAATAATAAAATACATTAAAATAAACAATATAATAGTGACATAACAAATATATATAAAGTATTATATAATATATATATATATAATCATATATATAATATAATATTTATAATGTTTAAATCCTTCTTTCATAATTTAAGTCCCGCGTCTGCGCCCCAACCTGAGGGAATTGCGGTTTTTTAGGCAAGAGGATCAGGATGTCTTTATTGCTTTCGATGAGTGGTGGTAGTCATTGTATAAAAAAAAATATTATATATACTATAAATATATATAATCATATATATATATATTATTAATAATAAGTATTATATATTATATAATATATATTTTAATATTTGTTAATATATATATATAATCAGGAATACTTATTATCGGAGCAATATAATATTATAATATATATACAATATAAATATATATAGGACATTTATAATTATTAAAAAATAATAATTATTAATAATATAATAAATATATATATATATAACGTATTATATATTTTATATATATATAATATATATAAGAGCCCTATTATTATAACGTTGCGCTATGTTTGAATTCTAGTAAGTTTTGGTAATGTGGACTTCCAGGAGCGAAAAATCAATCAGCATTTACACGTATAGCCCCTATGCTTTAAATTAATTTACTAGGGGTAATGACTTATGTAAAAATTAGTATGGTATACTGTTTATTCCTACATATAGACCATATTTTTCTCTGTGTACCACACTAAATCTAACCTAACCTATCGTAGCCTAACCTAACAATAAACCTAAACCTAAAATTTTTATCCAGCATATATCCAATGCCACTTATATGTCCTATCTATATAATATATATTATAATATAACCTCTTAATAACTAGAGGGCTGGAAATGAGACCTAACCTATGGTATCAGATTCATATATTGAAAAATAGTCATATGAAAATAAACATTATAACAACTTTGAGAGGTAATTTTTTTCCAATTAAAATGTAAAAAACTATTCCCTAAAAGAGTAGCGAGACGATTATGTTCGTTTTTCACACTATTTCACTTTTATCTAAGATATTAAATTATATATTTAATATAACATATATATATTATTAATAATTATATATTAATATTATATATATATTATATATAATAATTTTTGCCCAAAAAAATTTAATATTATTTTTAGAGTTTATTCTAGTGGAAAGACCCTATTAAATTTATATGAAATTTCCCTTGAAAGTTGATTCATTTAATGAGTAGATTTTTTTTATTTATTTTAATTTTGATTTTTAGAAGAGTGAAATTTATTCATTCATACGGCCTTGCATTGAATATCCTCTTCCGCTCGATAAGTAGTAATCATGATGTGCCATGAAGGTCAAGTTATAATAAAATATAAAATTTAATGTATGAGGTATCCAAGCCGGGAATCTAAATTCTGGCAGAAGTTTAATTATGGCAGACTGCCATACCTATTCATTTTCATAATATGATAAAATATGAACAGCAATATTAAATATATATATATATGAGTGGATTAACGAATTAAATCAATCACCTATATATATATATAATATAATATATTATATTATATATATATTATAGTTATTATATATTTATACTATTCTGAGGTAAACTAAAAGTAAACCATGTGTCATTACGATAATTTATTCTGAACATTAAAATTAGAAAAGTATAAATTGCTTGTTAAAGAGGTAATGAAATAGATGTGTAATCAAATATAAACCAGCTCTCTTGAATATTGAGACTGCCCCCACCAGTATGAGTGGTGGTAAACAAGAACAATCTAAAAGTAATACATATAAATATATTATAATATTATATTATTTTTATATGGCTCAATTTATTTTTATAATATAATTATAATATAATATCATTTGAAAATATAATATATTAATCCATCTAGAAATAAATAATATATAGATTTTTAATAATTCAAAGAAATAACTTTCATACAGATGCCAGGAAGGATTACTAATTATTATTGGCGGACTAAATGCTACATTTATGGTGCCTTATTTTTTTTTTTTTCTTTAATATAAATGATTTCTTTTTCAGCAGTTGGAAGCTCTGAAGAATAAACTAATAAATTTCACTATATTGATATATATCCTCTTAAATACACTAATACTCCACTAGTACCGGACCTTATCTTATTATTAGTAAGGCTCACAACGCCTATAATAAACACTACTAAAAAAACACATACATAATATACCGTATATTTAATATATTTATCGTTTTCCCAGTTGCCATTATTGCTTTTTAGGAATATTACTGCCTGGCACAAAGCACTAAATTTCTCTAGGGAACTCGCCCTTGCTCGCGGTCCATAATGATACCGCCTTTCCTTGGCATTTTGCTGGAAGATCAACCTGTAACACTAAGGTTATAGCCATCTTAACTATGGGAATGCATCATGTGGAAAATAATACAGAAGAAGATTCCAGTAGTACCATGTTTTATCAGCGCGATAGCATCAGGAGGTTTCTCTTATTTATTTTGCCCACAAAAAAATCGTTTAATCCTATAAATTTTTTTTTAACCCAAAACATCATGAATCATGTAGCAAAAGTCAGATCTCTACTACCCATTCTAAGATTCATATAAAAATGAAATAAACCGAGAAAATAATGATATATAAAAATGGAAAAAAGAAATAAAAAAAGAACAATCTCCTTCTCTCTTAAAAAAACATTCTCTCTAATAAAAAAGTAATTAACTGTCTCTCCTCTCTTCTCCTCTCTCTCCTCTCCTCGTCTCTCTTCTCTCTCTTCTCTCTCATGTGCTTGAGCGTGTGACACAAACCCGATCTTTTAAGTATAAGTGTGGGCGAGGAATTTTTTTAGATTTATTTCTGTGAATTTTCCAAACAGGAATTCGGTGTCAATTTACTCTCAGGGAACTACTTTGTTTCTTCTTTCAATTAAATTCATTACCTAAATTTCTATTCTATTAATATATAATAAATATATAACATAATAATAATAATACATAATAATAATAATAATAATTAATAATAATAATAATATAATATAATAATAATAATAAATAATAATAAAATAATAGTAATAATATAATTAATATAATAAATATAATTAAATAAAAATCTAAACAACAATTAAATCTAATAATTAAAAAGATCAATAAAAAGATAAAGGAGGTAAATAATAAAAAATAAAAATTTAATAATAATAATAGATAAATACAAAAAAAAAAAATATATTAAATAAAAATAAATAAATAAAATACCCATTATACATAATTATCAAGTATTGAAATAATAATGAATGAATAATATAAAATTAATATAATAATAATAATAATAATAATAATAATAATAATATAATAATAATAATAATAACCTTTATTGTACACCATGTGGAACAACAATTTTTTTTTTATTTTAAAGAAAAAATATACTCGTATTTGGTGATGAAAAAAAAAAAAAAAGAGTAAATGAGAATTTAATATTTAAGTTATTAATTTAGGAGTTCCGAGTTCGAATAAAATTAAAAAGATGGCAGTAGGTTTTCGAGCAGGTTTTGTTAGATTTTTAAGCAGCTTTCGTTGCGGAGCAGAAACTCTAAGGCCACTAACTAAATTACTGTATGAAACATTGCAATAATTCTCCACACGGATCAAAGTTTGTGGAAGCAGAAAGTCCACGGAACCTTTACCATCGCCCACAATTTAGTGAATGCATTCCGTACGTTCACTGCACGTTTCTACAGCAATGAAATATTGTTTTCACTTCAAATGCTTATTTATTTTATTAGCTCACTGGATTATATTGATAAATAATAATAATGCATTGGACATATTTGACGATTTTTAAACTTTTTAAATGCTTCACATTTTGTTTGGAATTTCAAAAATTTAATAAAGGGTCATTGAATAAATACTTCAACATCAACCCATAAATATCATGGCTTAATACATTTTTCAGAGACATCTAATTTAGCCTGGACACAAAAAAAAATTATTCACACCTGTCCTACAAGAAAAATTGACGAACAAAGTGAAGAAAATAAATAGTAAGGTAATAAGGGCAAATAATAAAAAAATAATAAATTTATAAATATTTCAGAGAAGTTGCATTACCATTAAGGTTCTAACTTAAAAAAACAAACAAAACAAAAACAAACAAAACAAAAACAAACAAACAAACAAACAGGCAAGCTCGGAAACACACACACACACACTATATATATATATATATATATATATATATATATATATATATATATATATATATATATATATATATATATATATATATATATATATATATATATATATATATATATATATATATATATATATATATATATATATTCAAAACGGTATTGATTTGTATATTATTGTTTGAACCAAAGATATATAAAACTTTTTTTCCAAATTACTTATGTGAAAATAAAATGTAAGTATTATGTAAAAGCATCGCAGCAGTCATTGTTTCTTCCTCAATCTCTTCTAAGCTTTAAATAAAGATAGAAGCGTTGAATTCAATTATATATATATATATATATATATATATATATATATATATATATATATATATATATATATATATATATATATACTATATATTTATATTTATATATATGTATTAATTGAAATTCCAGAGCTGGGCGCAACTTTAATTTTTTTAGGTGAGACTACGTGCGACTGCGACTATACGACTCTATTTTTGTCAACCTCAATGCAACTTTGCGACTTTGACTTTTCGCCGATACGTCTCCGCTAAATTACAAAGTAAAATTTAGCGCGATAACAAAAGCATGCTTTTATAAGGCAGAAAAACACATTTATTCATATTTTTTTTTTAATTAAAATACAACGTAAACTTATATCTCCAGGTCCTCTTCCTTCTTCATGTCCTCCTGGCCCATCTTCTCTTCCAGGAGGTCCATGTTTCCTTTGAGGAACACAAGTTCCTCAAAGATGACTTCATCAAAAAGGAGCCATCAATATAGAAACTCGGCCGTGCTGAAAAGCCTCTCACAGCTGCATAGCTGGGAAGGGGGGGTATTGTACTTTATGAATAAGTCTACAAAGACCTCCCTGTGCTGGTAGAGAAAAAGGGGCCATAGGATATATATATATATATATATATATATATATATATATATATATATATATATATATATATATATATATATATATATATATATATATATATATATATATATATATATATATATATATATATATATATATATATATATATATATATATGCAAGTTTTACACTAATTTTTAGAATGATACAAGCCAGCCATGCTTCTAAGCTCTAACTTTTAAGCCTTTAAGGGTTAAAAAAAAAAAAAAGGTCTTTGTTCCTGTTCAAAGTCGCGGCTAAAGTAGCGGAAAATTGGTTGTGCGACTTTGCTTAGTCCGACTTTTCCAAAACGTTTACGACTTTGCTATCTCGAAATTCATAGTGCGACAAAGTCGCAAAGTTGCAACTCGGAGTCGCAACGCCCAGCTCTGTGAAATTCTAAACGAGATTTTTGTCGTATATCAAAGCATCTTGGTATAATTTATGAGGGCTGTACAGACGGTAAATTGTTTTGCCGGCTTCGGTTCGGCTCCGGTTTCACAAAATTAAAATTTCCAAACTTCGGCTCAGGCTCAGAATCACTTTTATTTTACAGTAAAAAAAAAAAAAAAATTCCTCTGGCACCTGCACCGGGTCCGTGTCCCTGCAATTTATTTTATAACGGATACGCATTTAATCTCTTTTAGATCTGGAAATCAAATAAGACTGAACTAAGTCAAATTTGTCAAATAATTACTGTAATGTGACTCACGCAGTCCAAAGCATGACGACTGTTCCAAGTTTAGTCCAGAAGACGATTACAAGAATGAGGAAATTACCAAAACACTCCTACGAGTTCCGGGAGAGAATAACAACATCATTACATATACATAAAATCTATATTTGTAACGTATAAACAAGAAAGCACACGGACGACTTTTAATGTACTTACATTTTCACATAAAAAGAAAAGGAAGCGCAATCAAAAATAAAGCAGCTTCACATCATCACGTTTTCGACAACGAGAATTTTCAATTAGAAGTAAAAGGAAAGAAAATTAACATATGCCTTACAATTATTATAATATTTAATATTAATATTAATGATTACATTTATAAACTCAATACTGTGCAAAAATCTCATGTTTTTAAATTTTTAGAGAGGGTAAATTTTATTTAAAGTTGTGCTTCTAGCCTAGATAGTTAGGGGTTAGGGGCGGGCGGATTTCATTTTCTTTCACGAGATGGTTTTATGTGGTCGGCATTTTATTCAGTAATTTGTTGTTGTTATATGGGATAGACAGCCAAATGAGTTGGATGTGTTCTTGGGGTAGAGAGGGCAGTGTGGACATTAGGGCTGAGGTGTTTTTCGTTTTGGTGTAGGCATAGAGTGCCTATCATTTCCAAGTGTTTGTCAGTGTGGATAATTTTTGTTTCTTCATGCAGATGTTGTTTGTGGTGTTGTAGATGTGCATCCTTTGATAATTCTAAGTGCCATGTTTTGGGGACATTTGTATAGTTTTCTTCTATTTCCCTTTGGTCAGTAAATGGGTGCCAATTGTGAGTGATCCATAGATGGTTGTAGTTCTTGAAATTGTTTATATGTAGTTGTGACATCTGTTTTTTATTTGTGATGTCCGCGCTAGCTATGGTTCTAGTATGTTTAGTTTCGCTGTGTTTGCAGATGTTTTTTATCACTTTGTTTTGTGAAAGTCAAATGTGTGTCAAGTGTTAACCAGAGGAATTTTAAGTTGTTTTCGTTTAGTGGTATAAGTGCAGTGTTATTTATGGTGGATTTGTGGAGGTGGGTTGTACTAGTTGTCTGTCTGTTTGATTTAACAGTGAAGCTGATTATTTGGCTGAGTGGATATTCTATTGTTGGTCAGCCCAGTTTGAAGTTGGTTGATGGTATTGTTGGGTCAGATTTGTTACGCTGTGTTTAGTTCTAGATGTGTTCCTGGCAATGGTGTGTCAATCTGCGCAGGTTATTTTTGGTGTGGTCTGTTGGGTTGTGGTAGATTGGCTGTTCGAAATAAGTTTAAGTAAGGAAAGGGGATAGGAATTGCTCCTTGAGGCTTGCTGTTTTTTTAATGTTTAAATGTACACTCAGATTTTTTTGTTGTTTCTCTGTATTTGAGCTGTTCTCCCTGATAGGAAGTTTGATATTACCTTTTTTTTTTTGATAAATTAGTGGGGATATTTGATTTTACTTTATTTAATGGATTTACAAATTGGTGTTGGGGTAACAGTTTCAAAAGCATTCTGTGATTGTCAAATCTGCTATAATATTCGTTGTTGTGTGTGGGTTTGAGATTTAATCCAATTATTATTGTATGATGTTTAAGAGGGCTGTTGTGGTTGAGTGGTTATTGTTGGAACCTGTGTTGGAAGGTTTTTTTGGGGATGTGTGGTATTATTTTGTTCAAAATGAGCTTTTGTAGAAAGTTTACATAGTGTGGAAAGCAGTGAGATTGGACAATAGGTGGAGGGTTGAGAGAATTCTTTTTCTGATTTCAAACCTTTGGTATGATAATTGCTTTTTTTTTTTCAGGATGGATTAGAGATGGAATTTAAATTGATGGAGCTATTGTCAATATATGGCTATGATTGGGTTTAGTGCTGTAGTTCCCCTAGTGTTTGAAGTGTATGTTTGAGATGTTGTCAGGTCCTATTGCTGGTGAGTTTTTTTTAATGTGACTTTATGGTGTTTTCTAGTTCCGTAGTGGTTATTTCCATTTCTCAATCTTTGCATTTTATTTTCTTTAGGGATTTTGATTATTTCCTGTTTTGTGGGTGTGTGGGTTTATAACTTTGTTTTGCAAAGTGGTGTGCGAGAAGGTTTGAGTGTATGTTTGTTGTTTTGTGGAGATGGAATTTTGTGGAGTTTTTTGATAGATTCATAAGTTGGAGTTTGGTAGTTTTTTTTTCATTGATTGGTTTTTTGCAGGGCTGCGGAGTCGTAAAGATAAATTTTTCGACTCCGACTCCGACTCTTAATCCGAATCCTGTCTCTCGACTCCGACTCCGACCGACTCCACTTAAACAAAATTTCGACTCCGATCCCCTTAAACAAAAAATTTCGACTCCGACCTCCGACTTCTGACTCCACTTAAACCAAAAAATAAAAAGTTACGAATCCGACTGAAGATCAAATTCCAAAATTTAAGAAAAGATTATCAATGGCCTTTAATAACTGACATTGAAAAGCGTTTTGTTTCCTACAACTTTTTTTTTTTGCTTGCTTTTGAGAATAAAAAAATATACCTACTTTCCCAGTGAATCTAATCTCCAAATGCTATATTATTAGTGTAAAGATATGATCCAGTAAAGATTCAGTGTATTGGATTGGTCAGTTTCTTATGCGCAACACACATTTGAACAATTACACATAATAATATTTTATTATCTAAATCTAAAGTAATTAAAATAATACAAAAAATAGTAATTGCAAATTTTATTTTACAAATTTTTATTATAAACGCAGCCATTATAAAATAACATTTAAAATTTGCATTTATCATATATATAAAATATATATATTAAATATTATTAATTATAATTAATTAATATAAAAACTATAAAATTAATTAAATTAATATATGTAATAATATTATTATAATGCATTTAAGAGTAGAAATTCAGCTGGTATGTAAAATATATATTAACAAAAGAAATTTTACTGACAAATACATTAAAAGTAACTTATTTTTATTATTTTTTTTTTTTTAAAAAAAAATTATGATTTAATTATAATATTATATAATTTGTCTATTGTTTGTAAATTCAACAATTTTTTATTTATATTATTAAAATTCATATTTAATATGAATATATTAATTAATCTACTTTAATTATCATTATTATATTATATTATTATTAATTAATTATTTATTTTCATTATTAAAATAATATAGAATCATTAAATATTAATAAATATAAATAATTAGTAATGTAATAAAGCTGTAATGATAAATTATAATAAATAATTAATAATAATAATAAGAATTATAATATAATTAAAGTAACAGTAATAATTAAATAACAAACAAAAACTATAATAAAAATAAAAAAATAAAAACTATTAATTAATATTTCAACAAGAAGAACATTACATTAATTGAGCTGTCAATTATCGCTAATTTAATTCTACAATTAAACTTCAAATATATAGGGAGATAGCTCAGAAAAGCTCAATTCCCACCACGAATATTACACTTTCAGAAAAAAATTTACATCCTAAATTTTGACACTTGTTTTGAATTCATATTTTTTTAAAGGCTATTTGTTATCGGAAAAAAACGAATATACAAAGAAATCTAGCTTCCTCCGCAAATTTTTGACTCGACTATTAATATCTGAGAACAAGTCATTATCCGTATTTTCCAAATTTAAAATGCGTTATAGATACTTTTATGAATTCATACGATAGTCACATATATAAATAAGATTGAGAATACGTAAATGTTAATAAAGTAATATAATATAACTCTTAATGATATGAATCCACTAATATCTTCGCCTCACTTGATGTAGATATCTTTTGTGTTCATAATGTCCGGTCTCTGATAGATTGACAATAATAATGTAAGCGAAGTGTTTTCACTCAAATCAGCCAACCCCCGACCACAGTAAACTATATCATGAGACAACATATGAGGAAACCTTTTATTAATTTGTTGAATCAAAACCCAGTTAAATTTAAACGAAAACAATATTCTACAATATTATGGACCTGCCGATGGGCTTGACCTACTTTGGACCTACATTTGGCTGGAACGTTCTATCATGTCCAGATCTGGTGAAAACAGAAAATCCTTCGCTGAAACAAACAACTCTTAACGCCCAAAAGGTATGTTTACGATAAGGAATACTTTAAGCCTCGTATTAAAAACTGCGTGCCTGACACCCCAATTTCTTTTTGATACCATGTAAGATAGAAAACTCATCGTATTCGTTATATAGAGAATAATGTATAGGATCATAATACATCAGTTTCATCAATAGAATTCAAGAATTGTTTGTCATTCTTAAAATTCACATACGAAAATTACTGTTAATGAAATGCTTATAAATATTATTTAAAGATCATCAAAAATCAATGTTAGTTAACTTCTCTAAATCTCATTATCTACAAGTATACATGTCAAACCCACTGATTAATTAGGTCTGTTATAATGAAAATTATCTAATGGATTACTATTTTTAACCTGACTATAAGCATGAAGAGTCTATTACGTAAAAATTTTAGTGGTTACAGTAGCATATCACAACCTAATTAGTTTACAACTTGGGAATACTTTTGATGAAGAAACTTGCCTGTGAGTACCCACCCCCTCCACTAATTAAGTAAGAATTTTGATTAAATTTAACTTGTGATCACATCCATTTCAATATTCAGTATATTTATTGATAGAAACATATTGTAATAATAAACCGTCTTTAGAGCAAATATTTATAATAATAAAGAAAGTGAAAAATTAAATCAGAAAAAATCGATATAATATTTTACATGTCTTCAAAACATTCATGCTATTTGATCCAATAAGTGAAGGAGAAATGCCTACTTCGTAATACTTTTGAATTCTCATCCATATTATCCAAAACTAATAGACTATACCTATAGTTCAAAAATAATTATAAAGTTCAGACTATAACCATTAAAGTGATCTAAATATAAACACTGTCATCTATTCCTTTAGTCAACCAAGAGATGGCTTTGCTCGACAAATCACAATTACCACTGTATGTGTAACACTAAATTTAACTGCCCTGAGTTGACATGTATTCACTCGAATTACTTAAATTGAATTCACATCCAAAGAAATATGATTAAGTCTGACAGTATGAGGCCATATTCAACAATCTTATCTCATGTCTACTCCTACAATAATCTATCTGAACATTTCAATACGGAACATTAGTGATTCAATCAAATACTATTAGTAATATTTTCATAATCACCTTGCCCACTCATCCAGTGCTGTTTACATTAAAGCCCCCTAACTAAGATCTTAAAATTTGGATGTGGTATTTTAAATCACTAATATATATATAATAAATATATAATAATATATTAATTAGTATACATATATACGTGTAATGGTTTTCTTTAACGTCGTCAGCAGTAGGTTACTGGGCCTGACCACTTAATACTATACTATATGGTGATGAAATTCTTAACGGTACGGCGAAAGCATAAGGAAACACTCTAAGAATAGAGTAGGACGAAAAATTTCCAAATTAATATAATTATTATACCCGGTTTTACTGGGATCAACGTTTTTGTAATTTTTTTAAAATTAGTTTGTTTTTCACTTCATATAAAATTGTAATACTTTAAATTTAACAATTTAATTTATTTATTAAAAAGAACTCAAGAAGATATTTTAGGACTACCTACCCATCCACCTCATGTATAGCGCCCCTGATTATATATATAGTATTATATGTATATATAAATATAGTATAATATAATATATATTATATATATATATATAGAATAATAACACTATATTATATATATATAATATATAATATAATGATATAATATATTTACTATATATATATTAGTATATAGTATATATTTACTGTGATAAGTTTCTGAGATCGTATATTAATTACTGGTTAAAGACTCTCTTTGTTTAGTTATTTACGACACAAGTATATCACTTTAAAATTCACTTTTTAATTAAACAATTAAAATTCTAAGTCATGTGCTTGGTTGGTGGGCTTTGTGTCTAATGCAACTCTTTCGTCCTATAAGGACCTTTCAAGCAAGACAACGTGATATTTATTGATTTTTTTTCCTTTTGTGAATTTAACTGTTAGTTTGGTCTTCAATAAACTTTTGTAGTAGGTGATATTTGCATAATTTTGTTCTGAATTTTTCTATTTTTCGTGAGTGGCTCCAGGACGGCAGTTTAGTTGGATAAGATTAAATCACAGAAGCTTCAGTAGTTTTTCTATATTGTCATGTGATGTTACAGATCTTGTCATGTTGTAATTTTATTTGGTGTTTGTGTTTAAATGCTATTAGTGGTAGAATTTTCATGGGGTGTGTCAAGATCGTGTTTTTGTTGTTTTTCTTGCGTTTGTGTATACATAATAGCATTGTCACAATTGTGCAAGTATTTTGTAAAGGCAGGTTTTTTTTTTTTAGCTTGATTTTTGTTAAGAACTTTTTGTAATTAAAAAATTATTGAGGAATTATGTATAATGGATTGTAATGATCTTTTTTGTGGTTAATGTTATTTTGTGATCGTAGTATGTTTTGTGTGTTGCTTGAAGGTATTCGTTATCATAAAATTTGTCTTTGAATTTTGTAGCTTGTGAATTATGTTGTGGGGATAAGTTTGAGTTTTTGGAAGGTGTTTTTCAGAAGTTTCTGTATTCTTGATTTAAGTGTTCGTGCGTGCAAATTTGAAAGCCCGTAGTAGAGGCTGAATAGTGTGCTTGTTTCGTGTTATTTGTGTGTCGATAAGCCAATGATTGTATGTGGGTGAAGTGGTTTCTATATTAACGGGAGACGAAGTTTGTGTGATATTATATAAGTTGTCTAAAAAGGATGTGTTATTTGTAGAATTTTCATGGTGATTGTAATTCGTTGTAAGGTATTATGAAATTCTGAATTTTGGTTGTTGTTACTGGACGCTGCAAATATTTCAATCTACAACTGAAGCGACACACAGACAGAAGTTGTGAGGGAGATATTGTAGTTTCAAGAAGTCCATGTGAATGTTTACTGGGGGGGGGAGCATGTGCGTGCGACAACGGGGATCCATGCTCAGTCCTTGTTGTTTATAAAAGTGTTGATCAATTTAAATTAATGTGATGTAGAGGAGAAAAATGAGTTTTGTAAGATAAGAACGGTGTGAAGAGTTACGTTGTGCCGGTTATGTATTTGTTAGCCAGTTCAAAGAGGTGTGGGACTAGGACAGACGCGAAACTGAATACGTCATAGCCATGGAAGGATTAAGTGTATGAATACGTTGTTTGAAATCTTCTGTATTTTTGAGGCTTGGGAGTTGAAATGGACCGTAGTAGCGATTTGAGTTGTTGGAAAAGGCTTGTGATAGTTTGTTATTGTCTAATAAATGGAGATATCTCGACGTAGTGATTTGTTTTACTGTGTTTTGTTCTCCGTAGAATTGATATTGTCATATAGGTCCGGATTGTTTTAGAAGTTGATGATGATTTTAAAGATGGTGTTTAGTGAGTTAAATGTTTTGGGATGTTGTAAAGGGTTTTGTAGTTTTCGTAATGTGTTCGGGTGTTGATAATGTGTGCATTGGTGAGATAGCGTCTTGTTGTTCATAATACTAATATTGTTTACTTTTGTCTGCCCTGGAGATCACTATGTCTTTGTTGTTTCTTATTGTCCAGTGCGGTGTGAAACTTTGACGGGAACTGCGGAGCGGTGTCGTTGGTAACTGTCGCACATGCTCAGTAACATATACATGAACCTTGAACACTACACATCTCCCTCACCAACATCTGTATGTGTGTCTGCTCAGATATGTAGATGACATATTTGCAGCTGTAATTATTGATTCCTCCACAATATTCTATAATTTCTAGTTTGTCCAATTTCCCTTACTCTACAATGTAGTAACCAATTCTACTAAATATATTAGTGTGTAGTAACACAATTTTATGAAACTATTAAACTGCAAACCTTCGTCTACCGTTTATAGAAAACAGTCTCCAACCCCACTACATCCTTGTAGGGTGTGTCCGACGGACACAATGTGTATGATGCCGAAAAATGCACACTGTTCAGCACTCTAGCCTATCGTCTTTCAATGAAATTTGCTCTCGTCTGCCACTTACATGCAAGTGAAACTGATTGAATTCTAAAAACTCCTCCTTCCAAAATTGTTTACTTTGATATATTTGTTTTCCCTCGAATAGTATCATACAATGTAAATGTATTTCAACAGCGCAAAGAAAGATAATTTTATGTCAAATATCCGGCGTGTGCTTCAATCTAGATCGAAGTTACTACAAACAAACATACATACGATACCAAACCATAACTTAACACATAAAAAAGATCATACAAACCCTACTAATCATACTAATCATTACTTAATACCATCCAATATTTTTAATTAAAGTCTTTAAAACCCCAAAGGTCAAACTAAAGAAGTAAAACTGTTTCAAAATACCGTGCAACAATGCACAATAGCTATGAGACGAAGACAATAGACTTAACCGCAGGAAAAACAACACAAACATGACCTGACAACACCAAGAAAATTCTGCTCTCACACACCATAGAACTACACAAACCACCAAATAACATTCACATTGACAACATCAGATAACACAACATAACCACAATAATAGAGATTATGAAGCCTTCTGTGATAATAATCTTCCAATATAACCGCTGTCCGGAGATCACAAATAAAACATCTTCAGACAAAATCTATGCAACTGTACCCTACTACAAAATATGGAAGAGTCAAACTACCGAACTAGCTAAATTCGACAAAAGTGAAAAAACTCAATAAATATCACGTATGTTCTGTCTTGAAAAAGTTTTTTAAGACTAAAGCTTGCATTAGATTTAGTTTTTAAATATAAAGTGATTTAAAAGTGTATACTTGTCGTAAATAACCTAAAAGCAACAAAATATATAAAACAGTAATATATAATATATATATAATATATAATATTAATATAGTAGAAGATTTGTCGATAAATTATAAAATAGTTATAACATAGTGTAGTCCTATTACTATAATGTATATATATATTAAGTAACAAACCACTAATAATATTAAGAGGAAAAAAAGAAAAATGAGAAAATAGCACTTTAATCGTGAGTATTAAGAGCGAGGGGGGGAAGGCGTTACTTTCGACATTCTCTGCCTCTTCAACGCCAGCTATTTTAGCTGGCGTCTGAAGAAGACACGAGAGTTCGAAACGTAACGCCTTCCCCCCCTCTCTTTTAATATCATCGATAAGTGCTAATTTTTCCTCATTTTTCTTTTTACCCTCTCGTTAATTTTAGTGATTCTTTGAGCTAGAGATAAAACGATGTATAATAGCTAAAAAATTAATTATAATATAAATAATATATATATATCTATATTAAACTATAGATATAAATATATATATAATATATAAATATATATATATATATATAATATATATATATATATTATATATATATATATATATAATAATATCAGTATGCAGTAAACATCCGCATACACGTGAGCATCCGCGAGCATGCCGCATCATTAACGATCCGCATTGCTCCGCATGCGCGCTTTGCTCTGCGGATGTTGCGCGATATTTATTGTCGAGTTTTGAAGCAAATTTTTTATTCATTTTCAATACTTAGATGCAATCATGAAATGAACAATAAATCATTTATTTCATATAAAACAACATTTTACTCTAAAATAATTTGACTGTTTTCAAAGACGTTCAAACTCGCTGGAATATGCACTTCATATAATGGAAAAAATGGTATAGCTCAGAGAACTTACTTTGTACGCAGTTTGTATTCCAAAGTTAACATCTTTACTAATATTTAAAATGACATCATAGTCACATTAAAGCAAAAAAAAGTACAGATGGAAATTACAAAAAAAAAAAAAAAAAAAAAAAAAAAATCAGGCCTTGTTCAGTTCCGATGAATACCATTGAATCTCAACTCTAAGGAAGCTTTTTGAACCATCTTCAAATAAATGAGTCCAGTTTAAAAATGAAAGTTGTTATATCGACAGAGCTACGGAAAAAACCGCTTGTTCTGTTAGAAATTAAATGACCTGCATTCTAATTGCAACTTACTAGATCCGTTATACAAGGCAATTTTTCGTAAACATTTGAAACAAGTTAATCGTCACTTTGATTGCAGTTGAAAAAACTTCAATCCGAACAGTCTATTTAATTAAAGATGTAAAGGAAAAAATAAATCTGCATAAGTGAACACCTTTTACAAGAAATCAATAACAGATCACTGGAAGAATTTCACTGGTCCAGTAGTGATGAAAAACACACGCATTACAAAAGATGTAGTGCAGGATGAGAAAACTATCATCAAGAAACGAATAGATACAGTACTAGTGATGATCTATTCAGTTGGTGGAAAAGTAAACAAAATAATGATAGGATAATAGTCATGCCCAAACTTTTCCAATGCTCAACGGTGTTCAAGTAGAGAGTAATTAGCAATGCGGGTTATATAGTGAAAAGAGAAACAGACTCTCGCAGAAAAGGCAGAAAAATTGATTTCTCAAGCACAGCCTTTCTATATTTGAATTCAATACTATAAGTGCAAAAAAATATAATTCACTGTAAATCTCTTCAATAAGGAGAGGTGGGTAAATGGTGGTTGGGTACATTAGTTGGGTTCCGCCGCCTCGGGAAACAATTAAATAATTATAATGTGGCTAACTCGAAATGATATTAGTATATATATAATTAATATATATTAAATATATAATATATATATATATTATTATATAAATATAATATATATATATCTATAATAATTCTATATATATTATAATAGTATATAATTAATAATAATAATACTATCTAATAACAGAAGCGCGGATGCGAAAAAAATGACATCCGTGCATACTAATATATAATATATATAACAGTATATTTAATATATATACCGATAGTATATAGTATAAAAATGTAAAATGTATATAGTATATTATATAATATATAATAAGATATATATATAAAATATAATATTATAAATTGTATCTATATATATTATTATATTTGGTGTAGTAAAAAAAAGACAACTATTAGTATATAATATATATATTATATATCAAAGTGAACCTGACAAGTTACTAGTCCCGCTCCGACGGACACCAGAATAAGTGCGGACTAGCGAGTGCGAGTCGCATGATATTAGCGGATTGCACGTGCGCACAAATAAAGTCGTTCCGTCTTTGTCGCACCTTTTTGAAAAAAGAAAGTATACTTTACTTATTACGTCTTAGATATAAAGACAAAAAATGAGTTTATTTTAAAATTATACTTTTAGTCTTTACTTTTTATTACTAGCAATAACAGTTCCAAAAACAATCTCAACTTCCTTAATGGACCATATATAATAAATAACATTAATTTATTTTATAACGACTATTTAGATATGAATTAGACTTTAATTAATTATATATGCTAAGATAACTAGTATCTAAATCAATTCTGTGTAAACCCAAATATATATATAATATATATCATATAATTATTATATTATATATATATATAATATTATAATTATATAGTATATATATTATATATATATTATATATCACTATATACTATATAAATATAATAAGTAATATATATATATAAAATTATACTATAGAATATAATATATATATATAATATATAATATATATATATAATTACTATATATATTATATATATAATAATATATATATAAATATATATAATTATATTATATATACTTATTATATATATATATAAATATATATATAATATATTAAATATATTATATAAAATATATAAGATATTATTATATATATATATACTATATAATAATAGTATAATATATATATTATATAAATTGGGTTTACACAGAATTGATTTTAATATATATATATATTATATATAGAATATATATTATTAATATAAATATAAATATAAATATTATATAATATTATATATATATTAAATATATTATAATTATATATATATATTTATATATAAAAATATACTATTAAATATATATATTATATATATATATATAATATATAGTATATATATATAATATAATATTAATTATTATATATATATATATATGTTATGTATATATAATATATATATATTTTTAAGCTAAATTTAAATATATGTAATAAATATGAACATCTATATTTAAAATGTATAATAGTATATATATATAATGACATAGCTACTTGTGCTGATACGTAGAATAAAGCAAAGGTTCCAAATCTTCCTCCTTTTTCTGATG
The DNA here is from genome assembly GCA_015478945.1 of Trachelipus rathkii. Taxonomy (NCBI): domain Eukaryota; kingdom Metazoa; phylum Arthropoda; class Malacostraca; order Isopoda; family Trachelipodidae; genus Trachelipus; species Trachelipus rathkii. The sequence continues at coordinate 20,098 of JABUQX010056967.1, read as the reverse complement.
ATCTTGACGAAATAGACTTCTATTTGGAGTGGTTTGAAAGTTTCGAGGAAATAAATGGCTGGGATAGGAACAACTGGGCCTCACATGTGAGGACGTTA